>JAWDGP010002275.1:0-20543 GCA_033675545.1 Elysia crispata
GGATTTTGATGAAATTTGTTGGAAATTTCATATTTTAACAAGATCTTTACAGTACAATTGGGTATATTCAAATTTGCTGGGGTAGAAAAATCACTTTGTGATACCTACTACTACCACCACCACCCCCATCTTCACTACGACCACCATCTACACTACTACCACCACCATCTTCACTACCGCCACCACCACCATCACTACCATCTTCACTATCACCACCATCTCCACCATCTTCACTACCACCACCACCACCACCATCATCTTCACGACCTCATTACTACCAGCGCCATAATCCCGCATTCTCACATCTGACCCCTACACCTTCACCGTGATGGACATGAGGACAAAAGTAATGAAAGCACAGAAGAAGATGATGATGGTTTATAGTCATGGTGGTTACACGTTAAACAAACATAATGACACACACACACATACACACAAAAGAACCCAAAACAAAAGATCATAGTTCGCATATTTCGCATATTTCTTTATTTTGTGCGAGTGTAAATTATTGTGACCTAATTTCTACACTTCACACTGAAGATTAAAAGAAAAAGTTCACATGCATTGATTAGAAAAATAATTTTCCAGGCACATGTATTTTTATAATTGGAAGCTAAATGACAGAGTGATAAACCTCATTAGAAATAATTTTGATTCATATGAACTTCATCTGCCACAATCCAAGACTTGCGGGATTCAGACCGGGGTCAAGCTAGGCGCTGCCAGGTAAAAGTCAAGTGTCTGGTATTATCTCCCCTCGTGCAGCCATTATTTGCATCACTTGCTGATTGGACTGAAAGAAATGGGTCACTAATCAACGCCTGCCATCCTTTGGTCGATTGCTGCTGTTCACAACATTGAACTCAACTGTCTAGGATCTCGGCAAGTTTGTTTCTCAAAGTCCACCCACATCTCTTCTTTATCGCTGCATATTTTTTTTAGGAATTAAAATAATTCAAGATCCATTCATTCCCCAATGATTCTAGAATGATCTTCAAGCTCAGAAAGTTTCAACTTAAAACAAACAAATGTTTGAGACATTCAGTTAGTCTGGTAAGAGGGTGATGCGATCATGCTTGAAAACAATATGCTACATAAGTTAATGAACAAAACTAAGGCTGTGTGAGCCCACCAGCAACTATAGCAGATCTATTTAAAATGCTGTATGAATATTTGAAAATCACAAGATAATATTAATTAATTCTTCTTTATGAATTATTCTACAATAATAAAAGAAACAAACAAAAATTTTGCAAATTCTTGATTTAATTTTTTTTAACATTAATTTAGTTAAGTCAACAGCAGCGTCATATGATATGTAACAACAAAGCAGCACACAATGTAAATACGAGTGTAAAAACAAAGCCACAAGTAAAACCAATCTGCAGATCTACTAAGATCACTGCAAAACCGTTTCTCAATGGGTTACGCATATCTAGAAGTTTTCAGTGATTCAATAGAGAGAATATTTTTTAGGCTTAGTTTGGGATATTTATCACTAGAACTATGAAAAAAGCTAAACACTTGATGGGTTTCAAAGTATCACTCTAAGAAGTTATGGTAAAACCTCAGACACACATTGAACCCTTAAATTTTTTTTTTACTTAAAAGGCTAAATGGACAAGATTTAAATTTCATACATGACCGTTTAGAAATTTTCGGTAAAAGGAGGGATTTTTTTTCAGCCTACTTCCAGCTTCTGCTTTTTAGGAGTGGCCCCATAATCTGACACCATCCTTACATCTTCTTTATGCTGATTTAGTCAAGAAACTCAATCAATGCATGCATTATTGATATGAACAATCTGTAAAAGTAAAGGAAAAGTTGATGTAAATCCGCACATTAACTGTGTTTATCCAAAATGTTCACAATTTTGAAGCTCAAACTATCTTTTTTATTTCCACTCCTGAAGGAGACCATTCATATTTTAAAAAAATCTGAACAATCCACCTTTGCTACTGATATCTGGCTGAAAAATGAACTTAAATAACACGACGTGTCACGGTATACACATGACGATAGAAGAAAACAACAGAAAAAAAAAAAGCTTCAATCATCCAGCTTAAAATAAAGCCATAACAAAAAAAAAAAAAAAACACACAGAAAACAAACAGTTGCAGTAAAGATAAGCAACAAAAACATTTTTAGAATACAACAAAATAAAATGTGAAAAAAAAAAAGACAAAAAAATATGTATAACAGCAGATCCATATTTTAGTACAGGCACTCATCAGTTTAGATAAAATAGAAAAAAAACTAAAACTGTGCCCACGGTGACATATGCTTCTTTCAAAAACAATGAAGAATAGATGAATGTTTAGGGCAGGAAAGATCTGAGGAGGTTAAAAATTATCCTTCAAAAACAGAGCTAGAAAATGCCTGCTGTTTGGTCAGAATAAAAAGAGCAAAGAGCACATGTTTTACAATTGGCGTCATAAAGCATAAATGAATTCCAACTGCAATTTTACAAAAAAAAAAAGGAACAAAAATAATGAAGTTAGTGCTGACACAAAATTTGTGTCAATCTGTTAGAGAGATTCCGAATTCAGGAATAATAAGCAAGTAAAAAAAAATTAAGATAAATAAATTAATGAAGCATTGTGGTCAACACTCAGATGCATGCAAAATGAAGCCAAACTTTTATCATTGTTTGCAATCCAAATAAAATTAAAACTTGACGAAATACTTTAATGCTCTTGTAGTTTGATAGTATAACGCAATTTTTCAATGTTGACAAGTACAAAAATTGCAAGCAAAGTCAAAGCTTTAATGCTATCTTCACTGTGACATGTCTGGAATTTTCAGAACGCTTTTTAAAAAATGTTTGCCACACTTGCATAGAGATTCTCCTTTGGTTTAGATGTAACCAATCTAAAATGCTGATAGAGGTGATAGATGAAAATCTTTTCTCGTTAACAAATATTGAAATGAAAAATGTTGCAAACACATTCCCCTGACATTCTCTGTGCTTTCATTCTCTCTTTCACAGACAAATTAAAAGTTAATATACTTAAAAAAAAGAAAATAAATAACTATACTGAAAAAAAATAGAGAAGAGTGATAATACTAACAAATTTGACTATTTTTCTCGTTTCAGCACTACTGTAAAACTGTAAAATTCTTCTGACAAATGACTACAAAAAAAACTCCAAACAATTCTTAACACGTTATTCCACATATCAAAGTCCAACACACACTATAAGTAGGTGAAGCTCAAGAAACCACTTAAATTTGTTATTCTAACAAACTCTCAACTAAATTTACACTGACTGACATTGAAATTGGCACATGGCAAATTGGGAAATGAAATTCACTTAAAACTACTTTGCACTTCTCATTCATTTTGATCTTTCTTGAAGTTCAACTAAAACGAAGGGGGGGGAAAAATTAAACATGAATGAGAAACATAGTAGAAAACACGTACAACATAGTGGTGAACACATCAAAACTAGGACAGTTTGCTGCCTCTCTAACATATGTAGCATTAACTCAAACTCATTTGTCTCACTCAAGATAAAGTGATTCAAATATAGGTAAATTATCCGTAACATTGCAAGAAAAAAAAATAATTTTTAAAAGATCGAACTTTTTAACAGGCTTTTAAAGAGAATAGTGTATATGAACAAATATAATAAAAATCACTAAAATTGGTACAATCAACAACAGTTCATATTTTTCAAAACTACTTGTCCCAAACCACAAGCTTAATAGTAGTTCACTTCTAAATCTTAAAAAAAAAAACGTTAAAAAAATTAAAACTCTACCACTATTTACAGTTTTAATTGCAGAGCGTAGGAGTTCCACATACTTATGTACAAATTCAATATGGCAATCAATCAGCTGATTCTGGACCTTTAAGGAAATTGCAACTGTTTTTCTGAAAATTCAATGTTTAATAAAATATTTCATGCTTCCGTGGTTTTAGCTGTAACACACACAATGTCAATTGTAGACTAAAAAGTTTCTACCAATAATAAAAACAGCATAAATAAAACAGAAAAAGTTGTTTCATTATTAACGACATAATGATAAAACTCTTTAACAACATCTTAAAACATTCAAAAGATTAAGAATTTATTTCTGGAGCAAAAGGGCTCAGAATTTCTAGTCAGTTTGATCATAATCTTTTATATAAAAACAAAAATCAAAAGTACAATAGTAGTTCCATTTACATACAAGGTCAGCACAAGATCTAAGGATAGTCTTTTGTTTGATATAGCTCATTTACATAGGCATCTTTATTTATACCAGAGAATATATTATTAGACAGTGTGAGGCAACAAGATGAGACCGCAATCTCAGCCACTGCTCCCTTGCTCAGTCTTACAGAGGAAGAAAATTTCAATAGCAAACATTTTCTTTTCATTCTCTCAGGGTTGAACCATGCACCTATGAGTCCAAAAAAAAAACAGCGCAAATCCTAAAAAATTAAAAAAAAAAAACAAAAACAAAAACCTGGAATTAAAAACAGCTGTCGAGGACTTCGCCTCAAACCATCCTTAGAATTATAGAAGAGAAGCATCTTGGCCCATCCACACACCCTTTCGGTTTAAAAGACATACATGTATCATGAAACAACCACAACTGCCCTAAAAGAGGGCTGCTGTGGTATCAAAATAGGACAAGACATCGTTGTCTCCTTCAGCCGTTTTTTTTTTCTGTGAGATCCAGGTGATGTGGCACTCTTTCTTAATAGACCTTCGGCTCCCTCATAGCAACAAAGAATGAGATCAAAGTTTTATTTTATTACATCAATAAAGCATAATTACAGAGTTATCTTTGCTTACTACATCAATAAAACACAACAGAGCTATCTTTGCTTATTACTTAAATAAGACATAATAACAGAGCTAACTTTACTTATTACATCAATAAAACATAATAACAGCTATCTTTGCTTATTACATCAATAAAACATAATAAGAGAACTATCTTTGCAAATTACATCAATAAAACATAATAACAGAGCTATCTTTGCTTACTACATCAATAAAACATAACAGAGCTATCTTTGCTTATTACTTAAATAAGACATAATAACGGAGCTAACTTTACTTTTTCCATCAATAAAACATAATAACAGCTATCTTTGCTTATTACATCAATAAAACATATTAAACGAGGTATCTTTGCTCTTGCATGACAGACGTGCACAAAATAATGTCCAGGGATAAACGTAATATCTTCTATCTCAGAATTTTTTTTTTTGACACAATGTAAAATTATCCGAAGTAGAGTAGGAAAAAAACCTTTTTTTTTTACATAAACTATTGCAAGATAGATAGCTTGTCAACATAAAAATATAAATGACTTTATTTTTTTCAGCAAAAAGAAGAGCAATTAATTTGGCAGCCATGATAAACAATAGGCAATAAAAGAAGAACCCTGATAATTATAGCACTTATATTGTTGCCTGTGATCCCATTGTTCGGTATGAAGTCAAAATCTTATACAGTATGAATTTTGTTTAAATCTTAACTTCATGAATTAAAAAAATTTGTTACCAAGTTTTGACTGTTAGAAAATATGATTGGAGATGTTTTGACTATGTCAAACTGTCATACAGTACACCTTGAATCCAACGAACTCGGATTCGAAGAACGCCTTGCACTCAACGAGCAGAGTAAAATCCCCGTTTTTGTTCCCTCTTTGACTCTCTTAAAATACCTTGCATCAAACGAACTAATCTCAGACTCGTTGTTGGGCACCCAGGGTACAGGCTACATTATGCCATAGTAATACTAAGGGTAGGGAAGAGCAAAGTATTGACAGGAAGAGAGGAGGATGGAGGCAGGGAGCGGCAGCCAAATGCATGGAGAGATCATGATACAGGATCGAAGAGATAAAGTGACAGTAACTTGGGCAATGGTCAGGAAGGGTGAAGAGTGACTTTATAGGCATGTGTTTAGTTGATAAAAACAAGGGAGATAATTATGTGGTAATTTGACTTTAGTTGGTTACTTCCCATTTGGTGCCTCATGTCATGGCTCCAACGAACGTGCATTCAATGAACTTTTAAAAATGACCGAACTAGTTCGTTGAGTCCGAGGTGTACGGTACAATAAGAATTTTTCACCAAGTGAGGATTATAGCCAAGTGTTATCAAATAAATCTCTAACAATTATTTGTTGATGGTCTGAAAATTCCATCTTATACCTGTTATGAACTAAAAGAGACCATTATAAAACATTTTTTTTAATCCATCATTTTGCTCAGATTTTAGGGCATTCTGATATATAAAGTCTGCATTACAAAAAGCACTCATAAAACAAAAATTTTGAGGTCTCACAAATTCTTTTAACAAATATTTCTCGTTTTCTCCCGATAATGCTGTCTAGCGCTGTGTTCCTGGATCAAAGTTGAGAGGTCAGTAATAGTCTGTCATGTAGGCCGCCTCCATTCCATACATCCCCCGCCATGATGCTGAGCACAGACAATGAAGGCGACCAGTCACAGGGCTTGGTTTGCGACCGCTGGAATCGGAGAGGAAAAATTGAGTGAAAATTTTAGACATAAAGGGAAAAAAAATCAACCGTCCAATATAACGATTTCCCTGGAAGCAAATAAAAGATAATGTATACAAAATATGTCAGTTACCATTACATTCCTTAACTATACTTGTGTATACACCTGGAACAAATAATATGTAAAAGTAGGATCAATTAGCTACATAGCTGCTTGGGCTTAAAGTTGAGATAGATTTTTAAATAAGTGCAAGATTGATATATCTTTGCAAGCAAATAAACTCTACCTCTTTGGGATTTGTTATTGGAAAAATATTTACACACACACACACATATATATATATATATATATATATATATATATATATATATATATATATATATATATATATATATATATATATATATATATATATATATATATATATATATATATATATAAAGTAAAAGAAGCCTCCCCCCTTGGCAAATGTACTGAAGCTCTCCGTGTTTAACACTTAAGAAAGCCAAAACTTTGAGATATCACTCATCATTGTCTCTTCCCGAACTAGATCTGAGGCATTGAGAAAATGCCACAACATCAACACAATGTTGATTTTTCTAAAACCAAGACTTGACTGTAGTTTTGCTTTGCTTTTAGAATTTCTCAGATAATGGCTCCTTTCACCACTTCATTTTCTGAGATGATTTTGCTTCCTAATTTTCTGAGTCTATGCCTTTTATTGAACTTCTTGATTTTCTGAGAGACAATTTTCTAACGGATGATTGATTGCTCGAAGAAAACAATTTACAACTTCAAACTAGTTCGACAAAAACTTAGAAAGACATAGATATAAGAAGGGAAAAAAGACAGAATCAGAAGGTGAACACAGATGAGTTCAAGTAATTCGTGATTTCCAGAGATCCGTGTTCGATCTAATTGTGTTCTACTGTAATTATATAAATAGCCATGACAAAAAAACAACACAATGGCACTGCTTCACTACTTTGGCAATGGTAAAATTAATGAAAAACATATTTTCATGCAACTACTAAATGCATAAAATTTAGAGTAAGCTTCTAAATTATAGACATGGGGAGTAAATAAAAAATTCCATGTTGAATCAACAAACAAACCCAAGAGCTATAATTTGATTCACTCACGTGAGATGAATTTGTAAGTGGCCACAAAGGAAATTATTACTATATGTAACATAACATCCATAATGTGGATGCACATTTCACAGATTCTGATATCACTTTTCCAGGTCGATGTAGACAATTCTTTAACAGTATTTATCTTCAGCCTTGACAACGATGCTGAAGTAACCTCAATGATCTCTGTGTGACAGCTCAAAACTGATTTCCCAACCAGCAATGTCCAGGTCGATGTATACCATTCTTTAACAGTATTTATCTTCAGCCTTGACAAAAATGCTGAAGTAACCTCAATGATCTCTGTGTGACAGCTCAAAACTGATTTCCCAACCAGCAATGTCCTATCACTGTCAAAACTGAGGTGAGAACTTTTTTCCAAGCCATTTTGAAAAGATCTAATTCACCGAAGGAAACTTTCAGGCCCATCTGGTTCTTTACTGAGTTCATGCTTTACTAGTGTTATAAACTTCATGTGTAATACTTGTTTTAAAAAAACTTGACAAAGTTTATAATTTATTGAAGTTACAAAAGCACTGGTCCCCATTGCCTCCTTTACTTCTAACATTAGTTTTACTTTCATCAAAAAAGAATCCTGAAATTAGGTTAATTTTAACTAAGATAAAGAACAGGTAGAGACATAAATTGACAATGCTACATGGCATTGATGGTATTAAAAAAAGCTTATGAAACATACATTATACCAGCTTGAAAATAAAATTAATTTGAAGGGCATTCTCAGTTAATGAAGGGCAGGCTTGAACAGTCTAAGATCTGATTTTGAGTAAATTATGTCAAAAATATGGATTCAACCTTTCTGCTTTACGTTGCATTATTAATTTGGGTTTGATTTCCTAATTGAGAAGCAAGAGATAAAAAAAAAAATTAATGGAATTTGCAAAGCAAATAGTGAATTTTTGTTATCTTCAAAAAGAAAAAAACAACGAAAAAAAAGCAAGAAGAACCACAACTACTTTAGCTATGAGAAACATGTAATAAGAATAAAGCTATCAAGTACCTGGCTTGCTTTAACATTGATCAAAAGGCAGGAGGAAGCCTGAAAAATTTGTTTAAAATTTATCTCAAAATGAAAATATCCTTGCAGGTAAATTTGATTTAAAATACAGTGAATTTAACGAAATACCAATTAACTGAAATTTGGGGAAAACTTTGAGCAAATTTGGACAGCGAATCAATAAGAATATTTTCTATACTGACAATACATACAACAAAGATTCTGATAATACAAGTTACAGAGATGGAGCATGACTAATCTTTTACCTCTCTGGCTCTGGAATGGTTTACATTGTTCACAAATAAAGTTCATTCTGGTAGATTTAAATTGGAGACTTGAAATTAGCTATCACAAGAAGGATTGTGGGGCAGGATCCTAGCGTAGTCTCAAACACTTGGACTCAACGGGACTTTCAGTATTTTGGGAGGAGACTGTGTGTTTTTGAAGGCCAGATTCGAGGTAATTTAAACTTTATGGATTGTCTTCATTCATTACACTTGGTAGATCTCTGTTTTTAGAGACATATGGAGAATTTTTTTTAGAGGAGAAAACCGCTTGGAGTTGACTTATTTTCCTTTGCTTAATTTATTTTTTTTTCTTTCTGCAGAGGATTAAAAGTGTTCAGATATTTCTCACTAAAATTAGCCCCAACCATTTTCTCACAGACCATCTGTCCTGCTGAAAACGAACTCCATTCCTGATTGATATGGAGTAATTATGGGAAAGCATTTAGTAACAAACATATAAGCATCTTAACATGAGATTTTCAGATACATGTTCTTGAACTTCACTGCCACAGACCAGCTTTGTTTTCCTTTCCAGAGCCTGAAATGGTGAGTCTGCCAACAACTTCACCGATTCTGTGACATTTTGTGATAGAACTTGGAGATCTTGAGCAAGCCATAGTTTCAGTTAATATGGAAGGAAATTAACTAAATCATAAATATGTGAGGAAGAGGATAAGTTCCCCTTTCTATTAACTTTGTTTGGCTCACATAATATTGGTGTGGAAGGGACAATAGATGCTCAAAGATATACCTAAGCATTCCTGGAGTATACATAGTTGCAACTTACAGAACACACGGAATAAGCAACCTATAACCAAGTTGAATGAATTTAATTCACAAATTCAAACAATTCAATAAACTAGTTTTTTCCAAATTGCACTTCACCTGCAAGTAAAATATCCACATCTCCTCTCATCTGGGCGATAGATATTTTGGGGTGATGATACAGGCTGAGCTAAAGAGGGTGAGGGGGACGGAGAGCTCACTGCTGGTGGGGCGTACTGCGACACATCAGGCACAAAGTCGGAGTCCATAGCTGTTTGTGCTTCCATCACTTCCTCATCTGAGCATGCCGGAGGTCTGTGTGAGTGTGAAGTTATAATGAGATAAAACATGAGAGAAAATCAAAACAATGCAGGAATTAAGACACATAAAACAAAAATAGCTCTGTTGAAAGCTTCATGGTCCAAATTGGATTTGTAAGTTGACTAATGCCTCATCACTCTTCTTTAGGTATAAGGCCAGGCAAAACCGCACCGAAAAGTTGACTTTTCGACTTAGTGACTTGCCGATGCATTGTCCACTTCATGACGTTGGTGTGACCTTCCTTGTGCTTGGTGCTAACAGAAATTTTATTTGTTTAAGACTTAAGTAACAAAGAAAATTTAAAAGTCTATCGAAGTTGACCGAAATCGCCCAAAGCCGACATTATTAGGTCACTTATCAACTTGTTTTGGATCACTTGCACATTTCGTGCCGCTCGGTGCATGGTGTGCAGAGAGAAATGACTTAGGTGACATAGTTTTCAGATAAGTTGAACCGGAAGTTAACACCATCGACTTTCGGTGTTGCACTGAAGTCGAATGTCAGTGTGAAATTTAAGTCAAACCGCACGACCTTACCTAGTCCTTTCTGACCCCCATCCCCCTCCCCATCTTTTAAAAATGCCTTTCATTTTATATTTTTCCAAACAGAACCAATCTTTTTCTTTTCTCTTTGTTATTTCACAATTTTTTACTTTCTTTCACTCCTTTATATCCTCTAGTTCACTTTGCCCCTCCGCTACTCAAATCTGGGATTTTCTTTAAAACTTTCCCACCACCACCCCCTCTTTTCGCAGTAGTTTTTACCCAGACACTTCCATGCTGTATCCATTAGAACTCACTCACCCTCCCTTCTTATATCCCCCCACCATCTTATCCCATGAAGGATCTATCTCTCCACCCCACAGACTGGAAAGCTTACACAGTACAATTACATTTTCTGCTTGCCGATAAAGCAAACATTGCCTTCTTTTTTTCTTCTGAGGCTTTATGTCTTAACTGAGAAGAAACCAGCACGAAGTTAAGGAGAGACACTTTCCCATCTTGACCCTTTCCTTGCCTTCAAGACATTTATTGACACCACTATACAAGATACTTTGAAAAAGCATGGAAAGTCAGTCTAGGTAAAGCATCAATATTGTATGGACAAAGGAAAAGAAGGCCACATTTCAGGAAAAGGTTTGGACATATGAATTTTCCATTTTTTTTTTGGTCCAGAAGAAGGTAATCAACTCACTGTGAACACCCTGAATCTTTAGAGATGCTGTTGCTGTTATTGTTATTGTTGTTGTTGTGGCTGTTATTGTTGGTCTCTTTAACACCAGAATTCCCCACAACCAGACCTGTCATGTTATAAAAGTTCTGGAGGAAAATAATAATTTAAAACGTCAAAAACAACCAGCAGGGTGAATCAAACATTGAAAGAGTGTCAGCCAACAGACATTGTCTTGCTTTGTGTGAAATATTCTGGGAAATAATAAAAAAAACCCTCAATAGGAAATAGGAATCTTAACAAATTTCAACTGCTGTGTCATGATGGGTTAGCAATGCAGCTTCGGTCTCATGCATTTTTGTTAATATGTATTACTGGAGATTTCACTTACAATACTCAGCCCAAAAGTGTTAGAGGACTTGCAGACAGTGCTTTACAACATAGAAATATTCCAAGACACAAAATAAAGACCAGTGAATTATCAGAGGGAAAAGAAGTAACAAAAAAGATGGAGTGCACTGAAAGTACCAAATGAAGAATGAGTGGTCTAATGTATAACAGAATGGTCTAATGTATAATAGAGTGGTCTAATGTATAATAGAGTGGTCTAATGTATAATAGCACTTTGATAAGGATACAAATGCAAAAATAAGAACATATAAATAAATCAAAGGCTGCAGTAGTATCTAGAAAAGGAAAATAAAAAAAAGAGAGATTTATTGTAGAAATAAAAATACATGCAGTGAGACAGAACAAAGCAAGCCACACAAGCCATCATCCTTTTATTCTCACCTGAGTAGGGTAGTTACTATTACTATTGACAGAACAAAGCAAGCCACACTAGCCATCATCCCTCTATTCTCACCTGAGAGGGGTAGTTACTGTCGTTATTATTGACAGAACAAAGCAAGCCACACTAGCCATCATCCTTTTATTCTCACCTGAGTAGGGTAGTTACTATTACTATTGACAGAACAAAGCAAGCCACACTAGCCATCATCCCTCTATTCTCACCTGAGAGGGGTAGTTACTGTCGTTATTATTGACAGAACAAAGCAAGCCACACTAGCCATCATCCCTCTATTCTCACCTGAGAGGGGTAGTTACTGTCGTTATTATTGACAGAACAAAGCAAGCCACACTAGCCATCATCCCTCTATTCTCACCTGAGAGGGGTAGTTGCTGTCGTTATTATTGACAGAACAATTTGTTTCCAATGGTGTTGGCTGCCCCACTTCCTGCTGCCTCTGTCTCAGGCGAGATTTGAAGAGATCTGCCAAACTAGGACTAGCCTTCAGCACAGATTGGACGAAAAGGGGGCGGGGAAGGAGCACAGTGACTATATAACTACAACAATGAAGCTGCTACAAACATGTGACAATGTAGAAACCCTATGCGAAATGCGTCACAACATAGACATAAAAAATACAAAAAATTCGAATCAAGAGATGTAAAATTTGTAATCAATTCAGTTCCCGCACAGATGTTTTCTTTTGAGAGCCGAGCCAATGAAAGGAAACTTTTGACAACTTATGATGCTTTAACATTACTCAGTATTACCAGTCATTTTAAAAGAAAGCTGATAGTTTTAAGTATTACAGTAAAAAAAAAAAAGAAAAAAATTAGTGATTGCTTTTTTTTTGCCTCAACAATAAATTTGAACACTCTGGAACAAATAAATTCTCACCATTTACACTGATAGCTCCTTGATTTTTTTTTTGATGTATTTAAATCTTTCAATTTTAGGTCTTGTTGAATTCACTTGAAATATAAATATTCTATACATATAAAAGGCTTCTATGAAAATTTGAATCATATTTGGATAAAAAATAGAACTATTGTAACAATAAAAGCATGCTGAAACTAAAAAAAAAAAAGAGAGAGAGAGAAAGAAAACGACAAGCACAACACTGACAGAAACACAAATTTTACACTATTTTTCTAGAGACATGGACTTTAAAGATAACATGCCTTGTCTACAGATAGCCTAGAGTTTTATAACAACATAGTAAAGGTTAAAAATACAACACCCTTTCTTTTTAAGTTGTACTTAGTCGACATGTTAACGGTAAAATAAAAAGGAAAAAAGCAATATATATATATATATACTAGTAGTTTTAAAATATTTTTAAAATTATAAGCTTCTAAGTAGAAACTCAATCCCAACACAAATGTAGCTGGAGATAATTTTTTTTTTCTGATCATGAGTTTACATCAGGCAAGCAGTCTACCTACAGCATGCACAAGACGTGACTTATCGGATTGTTTTTGTAACTGATCACATAAACAAGGCAAAAAGATAACTATTAAAGGTGTTATAAAACCTCTATACTGACAGATGCTATATATGACAAGGAAATTTTCAGTGCTGACAGGTGTTGGTAAACAATTCATTTCAACAAAGTTAAATCTCAGCAGACAACATATTTTCAACTTTGACCAGTTTTGGTAGAGAGTACTGAACAGCATGGAATGTTTTACACATCAATGTCAGTGAAACAAATGAAATACAGCAATTAACACTTTTGGGCAGATGTATTTCTTATAAAACAACAACGAGAACAAAAAAAAAAAAATCAATAAACGCATGAAAAAAAGATTCTGACAACTGGAAAAAAATAGCACAGGAACCACCTCTGTGTGAGAAGTCAAACTGGGCTATAGAAAGTTTTCATAGAAAAAAACTTGCCTGGTGTTCAGAAAATTGTGGAGAAGATGAGGTCAAGGCTGCCGAGGAAAAGGAGACTGCGGCTGCTATATCTTGTGTGGCTTGCATCCCTCCATCAATACTAGAAGAGCAGAAATTCAACGTGGGTGAAGAGTTCTTGAGACAGCCTGGTAGACTCTCCATCTCTTGATTTGGCTGCTGCTGTGGTTGCTAGTAGGAGAGGGAGGTGGAAAAGTTGATTTTGAATTCAGTCTTGTGGGGACAAAGGGGAAAAAAAGTTGATGGAGAGGGGGGGAGGGGGTGTGTGTTAACACAGAGAGAGAATTTTTCTTATGATGCGGATATTACTGAGAAGTTTGTTTTCCTATACAGTAATGAGAGTATGAGAAGATTATTTACTTGTATAGTGCTCAATGTATGATTTATCTGAAAAGACTGCAACTCTGATGAGACGCTTGTTTACCTGTACAGTGCCAAGGTGAAATGACTCTTTCGATTCCCACAGACACTGGCGTTTTGGATTGGAGGATGCTTCCAACCACTGCTGCAGTGAAAGTAAAAAAAAAAATAGAGAAATCTTTTTAATAACATATCATAATATAAAGCTCTTAAGTTTGGCAAATGATCAGAGCCACGATATATTACAATTGATGAAAATTACTATGAAGTAAATTATTCACGTATGCTGGGTAGAGAGAAGGTGAGTCATAGTTCATTGCTAGTTTCATTACATGTCTTGGCTTCTCTAACTCTTCCAGCTGCCCTCATTTTAGATTATCCTGTTCTACCATGAGAGATACAAAAAAAGCTTCACTGCAGAATCCTATATTGTAAAATTGTGAAATAAATTGCAAAATTTACCAATGGCTGTTTACTACATGGCTTCAACTCCACACCTGAAGATGATTGACTTTTTAAAACATTTTTCCCCAGTCTCCAAAAAATAATAACATCTATCCGAGTTTAATGCACATGTACATATATCATATACATACGCAACAAAGAGCAAATCACACAATCATAAACAACATAAAATTACAATCCTAAAAATATAAACTGAACTTTATGAGAACTTGCTATCAATAGCCACGTTTTGCAGACAGAGTTATGCACCGTAAGTATGAGTCATAAAGTAACTAACATGTGATTTCTGGAGTGGGGTTGTGCAAATCGGCTTACGTTTTTTACATCAGAAGCCGCATGCGAGCGTTAGGCCTGGTCAGTCTGGTCAACTGTCAAAACCAGTGAAATCTACTGCTGGTGGTAAAACTGTCTCGAATCATGTGATCGTTATGTAATGTAAGTGTGAGCATGCAGTGGAAACACAGTCTACACAGCGTGCTTGCACCTGGTCCAGGCTAGTATTCAGTACCAGTAGCATTAAAACATTGCAGCAATCATCATGTAACCCTATCACAGTTATGTTCTCGGTGGGAGGGCTAGCATGTTTGTGAAAAGCGATTATGCCTCATACTGCTGGGTGGGAGGGGTTTAGGCAAATGATATTGGTCAGTCTAAAAATATAACTTTGTAGTCTAGCTAAGCCTTTCCGGCCAAACCTCAGAAATAACCCAAGGTTGTCCTCTTTATAAGAATCTTGCCATACCTAACCTAAGGATGTCAACTTTATCAGAAACTTGCTATTACATTCCTAGGGATGTCAACTTTATAAGAAGCTTGCAATTACCATCCTTAGAATATCCACTTTATCAGCAGCTTGCAAGCAGCAATTACTATCTTAAGGATGCCCAGTTTAAAAGAAGCTTGCTATCACCATCTTAAGGCTCACCTGGTGTTGGAAGTCTCCTGTCATGTCATGATCGACGTCTGCCATGTCAAAGATTAACTTCCGCTTCTGACACTGGCTCCCTGGCACTAAGTGGCCAACAGCTCTCCCAAACCCAATTCCATCAAAAACAGAGTTTTGGGGAAGAGGCATGATTGAAGAGTGATATACCACACTATCGCCAAGGTGAACTGTAAAAAGATTTGTTTTGGAAAGAAAAGAGATTGGAGGGTTCTAAGATTCAACAGGGAAAATTCTGAGTAAGATTATTGTGAGAGAGATGCGATGGGGAGGGATAAAGAATGAACTTTTTTTTTTATCCTTTGTCTGATGCAGTTGTTGCAAATAAAACTAAACAAGATAGTTTAAACAAATGTCATGTGTACAGACTATATTAATTGTTAATATTATCATTTTGTTTCAGGCAAATAGATGACTGTAGTGTTGGTAAGTTAGGAGTGGATCTCACTTAAGTTTAAAAATGAAACAGCCATATCCCTATTTTTAATGTCAAAATGCTTCTTCCACAAACCTTGTTTTAACAGTCAGACACTAAAATAAGTAATAGTAACAGTATCTAAAAAGCTTTTACAAATCAGAACTCCATTCAGCGATTTCAGTATGTGTGCATGGATCCAACTCGTCTAGATCTAGAGCTGTGTAATTGTTTATTCTTAAAAAAAAAAAAAACAACAATAAAAAAACAACTCTACTGTTACATCCATAGATCTAGATCTACATCATTATTGGATCTAGATCTAGTTCTAGATCGATCTACTTCAAAGTACTACCTAGGTAGGCCTAGATCTACTTCTACTGTTGCAGACCCAAGATTCTACATTTCTAGATCTAGATCTAGATCTAGATTAGTAGCAATCTAATACTTGTATAATATACTTGATATTGGCCTTTCAATACAAATCTATAATATTGACAAAATAAGATAGCGCTAGCTTTATCTAAATCTTGATTTAAATCTAGAGTAAGAATGTGAAAGAAAAAAGAGTATAAAAAAAAACAAAAAAACTTACAAGCTATGAGATACAACCTCAAGGCAGTGAACTAAAATGCACCGGTTCAAACAAAGGTGTTTCAGTTTGTCACAATTTGAGCAGTCAGGCTGGGCAGCTACTTGAAACTTCAATTTTGATCTAATCTAGTAATCGAATTCTCACTCATTACTATCCTCATCGGCTGGCAATGCACTCAGTTAAATATTTATTTTACTTCAGATCACAAAAATTGATTTTTTATTATTAAAAAACACAACTATTTTACAAGCAAAATGTCCCATTCATAGATGTTGATCTAGCGTATTTTATTCCGCCTTTATGATTACTAGGGTAAATGCTACCGAGTTTTTAAAGAAGACGGAAAACGTCCGACTTAAGGAAATTAAAAAAAAAAAAGGAAGTGTGTATTTCTTCATGCTACATGAATAAATATATGATCACTATTTCTTCATGTTACTTAAATGATACCAAAGTGTGTATTTCTCAAAGATACTTGGATGTACACTAGTGAACGAATATATCTAGGTCATGCTAAACTTCTTGAAAAGGGTATTTCTAACTATATTTTTGCTCACTGCTGGTTCTAAAATATTGGTTAATTAGCTGGGGTAGCAAAAATGATTTAGAAATCGGAGAACAGATGATTAATGGAAATAATATAGAACGCTTCTCGAATTAGTATTAATTGATAACTAAATCCATCATCATCTGTTCCTTTTCTCATATCTATAGTTCTACAATACTAATCATGCACTTTTAATCAATATATTGCTAATGCTTTATGGTTTGTTTGTCTGTTTGTTTTTATTTTTTTTTTAGCATACCAGTGCTGAGAAACATAAATTTTCTCTCACGGTCTTGTTTAAAATATTTTCGCTCTTTTCACCTCTTTTTTCGCTTAAAAAGTTAAGTGCAGTTTCTACGTTTATTAGCTTCAAGTGTACTGCTTGTGATGTCGGTTGAGACGATTGAAAAGCAAATTTCTCCAAGCACAGTTGTATAAATCAATTTCATTTCAGAATTAAGGTTTGACTGAATAATTTAATAGAGCTTGCTGTCATTTCCGTGACACATTGAGCTCCGACAACTTTCTTCTTTTATTCATTTCATCGAATGTCACCATTAGGTGCGAAAAATGAAAAATATACACACATTCTGCGAGGGTGATTTCGTGTGAGGGCAGCAATAGTTTGATGGTTATATTTTTTCTTTTAATATCTTAAAATTGAAATTGTCCGATGAAATCTATCCATTTTTTCCATTTCTTCAGTTTGCAGAAAGAGTGAGAGAGAGAGAGAGAGAGAGAGAGAGAGAGAGAGAGAGAGAGAGAGAGAGAGAGAGAGAGAGAGAGAGAGAGAGAGAGAGAGAGAGAGAGAGAGAGAGAGAGAGAGGAGAAAGAGAGTGAATGAGAAGCAAAATCGTTCATAAGCCGGAGCAAACGTAAAGAGCAAGACCGGTGATTCGTGATGTTATTTAAATTTGTTTGAAAATGGAGGGAAAAATGCGTTCTACATTAATTTCTTTTATTCAAAATTGTGTCTTTTTCTTTTCTCCAGTAAACTTTTATGAAGGGTAAATATGCGTACCAAAAATTCTCAAATTGTTTATTTCTTTTATTCATTTTTATCCATTGCAATACGAAAGAACCGAGAGCAACGTCAAGCAATGAACGTGAAATATATTTACAAAGGAAACAGTGGTAAACTGTAGGTCACAACAGCTGGTCACATTTGGAGGATTTTTTTCAGGGTATTATTTGTAAAGCAAATATGTTGAAAATTATGATAAAAATCACTTTTCGCCCAAGCTTCTCCCTTTTTGGAGTTAAAAAATACTGATGTTTGAAATTTAATGAATTTGAATCGACACAGACATATTGGGACTGAATAGACGTTTGGATATTGCATCTCTTTTGCTTTTTAAAAAAATTTTATTTCATGAAATTATTGGTGTTAAAAATGTGTCCTCTGCACTCCTAATCTAGATTTATGTTTGTTCAGGCAACCTTCGGTAAAAGACTGCATTTATTTCAAGAGATATTTATATATAAAAAAAAGGTTAAATGCCGTATAGCTTCCAAAGAGTGTTCGACCAAAATCTAAAAATACATACTTGTTTCACCTCAATTCCACAACCGTATCAACAACTGACTGCATATTTTGTAGATCGCTGTTGATCGCATCATTCTGCTAAATTTGGGTATGTATGTCATACGCTTCAAACATTGAACACAAAAAAATAATAGATATTTTTTTGGTAACTATAGAAGTTAAAGAAGGAAATAATAAGGAAAACGGCAAATTAAAGAAAAAAGGATATTGAAAAAAGCTTCACCTTGGTTTGAGTATCCGAAACATTTTGACATGCTATTTTCTCCAGTGCAATCGTCTTTTGATAACTCGTGAGCGACTCTCAGAAAGTTCATCCGAGTTTCCAAGTCTTGCTCATTGCTTCGATATTATATTATATGTGAGATAGGTACCTTTGGTTTATTGATAAAACAATGATAATAGTATTTCATAGTTAATTGTTTTAGTAATTGCTTTATTCCTCCTTTAATTCCCCTCATTACTTCTTTAAGTCCACCCGTTCTGGTCATTCAGATCCAATTATCGGCAGTGATTTCACTGCGTGCCACGGAGGCACCTTAAGGTCTCCTAAGTATGGAGGGGTTATCCTTTGCCTCGCAAACTTAATTCATATCCTTAACGTTGTAGCAAAACACCGTGCACACTGAATTTTAGCTAGGATTTTCACTAAGCCACGCCTCTAGAGGCATGGGGCCACGGACAAAAACCGTTAAACATAGGAGATAGGCTCCAAAAGAAAGCAAATACTTTTTTAAAATATAAAACCCAAAATATTTTCAAATACAGTTTAGCACAATATACCTATGAACTAAGTTTTAAATTATGATTCATATAGATCTAGATCTAGATATCTAGAATTGGTAAAGAAAAAAAAAATAAAAGATAGATTTAGATTTAGATTTAGATATTTTATATAAAAATTTTCAATTTCGACCCATTCGGACCAGATTCTAGTTGTTTTTAAAGGGCAGTCTTTTAACTTTTATGTGTATAATCTTTTATTCTAAATAAAGTAACTCTAGAATCTAATTGACGACACGTAATTACAAGTTGATATTATTGCTAGATCTATCTTGCTTTCCATCTAGACCTAGATCTAGATCTAGATCAGATTTTAGTATTATTTTACCTCTAGATCTAGTTCTAAATCTAGTTTAGGATCTAAATTGAATTGAATCAGAGGTCATGAAAAAGGTAAGAAAAAAATAATGTTGATACTCCAACGGAAAGATACAAATTTTAAGACACTGAAAAGAAAAGGTTTTTGGGCCCGCTAATAGTCAAAGGGAAGTAACTGTGTTATTTCTTATGATCATTTAGTAAACATGGGTTAATTCCCTCAATTAATGAAATCGCATAGAAGGGAATCAACCGTGTTTTCTTATTAGATTGAAAATATTATTCAGTTAGTTCCCTTTGACCATATGCAATGATGTGCCCTTGAAAGCTTGACCTAGGTTTGCCACCAGTCCCGCTTTTACGTAATGTATACAATATATATAATATAGTCGTGTGGAAGAAAACAAACTAATTATTTTGGCTTTTGATCGAGGAACCCATAAATTTGTAATAGAAAAAAAATTCTAAAAAATTATTTTAGAAATGGCACAAAGAAAAAAGTAAAAAAAAAAAATCAACGATCATAAGAGACGTAATTTTGTATTTAAAGTAAAAAATAAAAAACAAAAACAAGAACAACAAAACAACAACAACAACAGCAACAAATAATAATAATAATAATAATAATAATAATAATAATAATAATAATAATAATAATAATAATAATAATAATAATTACTACTCTTCTAACTACTAATACAACTACTATAT
>JAWDGP010002276.1:0-7500 GCA_033675545.1 Elysia crispata
TCGATTATGGAGCACATTGTGTCAAAATCTCAGAGATCTAGGACAATAAACAACTGAGTAATCGCCCTGGAAAACATTCCTGTATCTACGGGTCGCATTTTAAATGGTAAACAACACTCCTGTGCCGGCCATTACAGGAATGTTGCATTAAGAAATTGAAAGTTATAGTGCAACAAACCAGTATATTGTGGGATACAGGGTTGTTGAAATGTGCAAATATGTCAAATTAATCAAATTATTACGGTTTTTGTCTTGACATACAAAAATGTAACACCAAAACGAAGCGCCAGCCTCCATGAAAAAGACACAAGGAATCCAGTCTTTGGGATTTCTTTCCCTTTGTAGTAGTTTCGTTCTCAATTTAAGCTTAAAAAAAACAAGCATGGTAGAAGAAGAGTAAACTGAAACAGTGGATATGAATCAACAAACTTTGCATGATTCAGATGGGCCCAGTGTTGCATGATTAATTCTTAATTTGTATACTTAACAAGTCAACACCACCGCCAATCCAAGAGTAGCAGTAGCATCCAGCACAGCATAGAAAGTTTAAGAAAAAGACGAACTTGGCCCTGAATACTGAATCGATTTATCCTTAGATGACAGCGACTCAGATCCTGATTTCATCCCTCATTTGAAGAAAAAAAGAAAGAAGACATTTTGTCTCAACCTTACAGGTGCAGAAAATGCGCAAAGCACTTCATCTACGAATTTTTCAAACAGGATTTCTGAGGAGATCATTAACAATACCACACAGCCAAGTACGAGGTCCAATTCTACCCAAGTCATCGAAACGACGAAAGAAAGAAATTCTGTGCCGACGAAACCAAAGCACAAGGAGAGAAATCCAAGTCGTGGGCAAGGAACGAGCAGAAGCAGCTACGTAATAGTGGACAAGCCTATATGACATCACAAGGTAAAAAAGTAGAGGCCAGGCAAATCACGGACGACTGTAGCACGAGCTGCAGATGTATTTCATGCCAACTTTGGGCTTGAGGACAGAAATCGGATCAGAAAATATTTCAAATACAGTTCATTCATAGTACGGTGCAAAGACGAAGGCAAAATGATCGTACACGGACAAAAAAAAGTCAAGTCAGTCAAATACTTTTTGAATTCCCTATCTGTAGGTGGGAAAGGTCAGCCAGTTTGCAAAAAATTTTATCTCGCTACGTTGGACATTAAGCAAGACGTTGTGTTTAGTGCAATACGCAAATTAAGTGATACAGGCGCAGTGGTAACAGATATGAGAGGAACGCACAAAAACCACCCCACGTTCGGTGAAAATATTGTATAGGACATAAGGGACCATATTAAAAGTTTTCCAAGCGTTCCCTCTCACTTTTGCCGAAAGCCATCAAGCAAGCAATACTTAAAGGATGATCTGTCTTTAGCAGCAATGTACCGCCTTTACAAAGAACATTGCGACAAGAAAGGCATACTCAGTGCTAAAGAAGCGACATAAGAAGCTGTATTTTACAGGGACTCTAACATAGCCTTTCATAAGCCCAAGAGTGTCAGGCTTTTGAAAATATGCCAGACCCAATTGATAAGCAAAAAGAAAAACAAGCAGCTCATCTGAGACGCAAGGACAGAGCTCGCAACTACAAAGATGAGCTCAAATCTAAAGTTAAGGGCGCACCACACGTTTCATCTGCTTGCTTTGATCTACAGCAAGCTTTACCTTGCCCTCATGGACAAAGTTCCCGCTTCTTTTATAAACGCAAGCTAAGCGTGTATCATTTATCAATTTATGAGCTATCCACCGGTGACGTTGTCTGCAACATCTGGACAGAGGCAATTTCTGCTAGAGGTGCAAAACAGACAGCAAGCTGCATATTTCATTTAATTGATGAACAGGTTGAGAAAGGTGTCAAAGCGATACACCTTTTTCGGAGAACTGCACTGCTCAGAACCGGAATCGTTATATGGCGACAATGCTTTGGCACGCTATGAACAAACACTCTTTTCCTCAACAAATAGAGCATTGTTTTTGAGAGGGGCCACACACAGAATGAAAATGATTCTGTTCACTCTGTGGTTTCAAGGGCAGCAAAAAATATTCCCGTATTCACTCCACAACAATGGGCAGCAGTTGTTCGAGGGGCACGCCGCGGTAAGCACCCCTACATTGTCAGCGAGTTGACACCCTCTGACTTCTTTGACTTCAAGCAACATTCGGTTCCTCTCAAAAACTTTGAGAGAGATGAAATCGCTGATAAGGTTGAAGTCAAAAGTCTCCGCATCGCCAGGGAAGAAAACCTGACATTCTTCAAATCAGGTATGACTTCGACCAAAATGATGTGAATGTGGATCCTTTCCGAGGCCGCAGAAAATCAGAGCAGCCTGAGCTCAGCTGCAGATCCTAAAAGACAAAGCAGGCGTCTCAAGCGTGAAAAAAACTGACTTAATGTCCTTGCGCAATGCCCTGCTCATTTCAAAGCAGCACCATCAGTTTTTTTAACAATTGTCAACGGTCAGCCCAGACTAGCAACCAAACATGGTACAAACCAAGAATGTTAAGCGCTAATATATTAAGCCCTTTTCAACAAAATACACTCGGATCATTTTTTATCACTCAGCTTCAGATTCCAAGACTATAGCTAGGCGGTGTAAGATTACCATTGGACGATTTTGTTCACAGTATTAATATTGCTTAAGGGTGAAGTGAAAATAAACACATATTTACATTACTCATTTCAGTTTTAAAATTAGTTACATAGTATTAATAATTGCAAATAACTAAAATCTATGGACATTTGAAAAATATACTGTTTGACTAAATATCATCATTGGGAGTATTTCACTCAATTTTATGACGGTATAATTAGTGCCAGGCCTTTAATCTTAAAAATCGCCAGTGGTATCTTAACCTCATAAGACGTTTTCAGTACCGTAAGTGTGATTAAAAGTATAAAACACTTGAGTTAATGCTTTTTCATATCTCACATTCAAACTGAAGCTTTAATTTCTATTTGACTTCTATCCATATACGTGTAAATTAGTCTGCATAGCATACGTGCATACTTTAGCTTCGAATCGAGGTATGATTAATATTTTGATTCCTTGCATTTTAGTAGATTCTTTTGTAAAGAATACATAGGGCCTACGTGTAAATTAGTCTGCATAGCATACGTGCATACTTTAGCTTCGAATCGAGGTATGATTAATATTTTGATTCCTTGCATTTTAGTAGATTCTTTTGTAAAGAATACATAGGGCCTACGTGTAAATTAGTCTGCATAGCATACGTGCATACTTTAGCTTCGAATCGAGGTATGATTAATATTTTGATTCCTTGCATTTTAGTAGATTCTGTTGTAAAGAATACATATTACGTTCTTTTTCTTTGTCTAACACCTAGAATGATTTTCTTAATTTGCTTTTTAAGTCAATGTAAATGAGAGCTTATTTAATTATGTTCTGATCTCACCATGTGGCTTTTGATTACATAAAGATAAATAAGATCTCTTTGTATCTGATATATGTGGGGTTTTCTGATGTTACATTGGATAACAAACTACATCTTCATCTTATCATTACATCCCTGATTGATGCTGCAACAATATTGTTACCCTTAATGTGATCTTAGAGGATTAATACTTTTATTTACTCTTTCAAAACTTATGGGTTTATTGGAGAGAAAGCGTGAAACATTCTACAAGAAGTCACTAATTTTACTTTGCGTTTTAGCCTCGTTTAAAGTAAAACATATGAATATGCTAATAATTATTTTTTTCATACTTTCAGATGATTTTTTTGTAAGGATATTACATTAAAAGTCTCTTTGTTAGCACATGAGGCTTCGTCTTTCTCTGTGTGAACGCTGTTCATTTGTTAGAATTGTTTTTCTGTGCACCATTCCTGTATGAAATAATATAATGTGTGGTTTTTACAAAACACATCTAACACATAAAGGAATGTTGCATAAGTCTCAGAAATGCAACACCTCTGTATGCCACAGATACAGGCATGTTGTACCGGAATTTGCCATGCAACATTCCTGTACACCACATTCTGGCTTAACCGTTGGTAAAAGACAGCCTTAACTAATACCAGCACGTGTATGATATGCTTAAATGTCTATATTTTAAGTTTTGTCTGGATTGGACGATTTAAACAAAAATGATGCAGTTTTTTCGTTCCCTTGTAAAATTTTGGATTTGTGGGTTGAAGGAGTGTTGCATAACACCGACGAGTGATGGGCTTTAGATTAAGTTGAATTCTCTGTGTAAATCTAGCTCTAAAATGATGGTTTAAATATCTGGGAAAGATTTCTTTCTTTGTCACTCAAGAACCTAAATATAGATATGGGTGTAAAGGGGTGTGTCTTAGACCTAATTTTATAACGGCGGCCCAAGTGTTACAAAAAGGTTTCTGTCTACCTAGCTCAGAAAGGGACCAAATCCTAAATTTTAAAGCTGAATTTCTTTTTCATTTGTTCGATTTGGGCATTTCAATATCAAAAGGCACTCCTCCTAAACAAAATAGATTTTCTGTCCAATTTTGGTCAGAAATAGTCTCCACACCAATACAAAGATTTCATCAATTATTTTCATACTATATTAGATACAGGCACATTAAAATCAAACATTGTCATAAAGGAAAAAATGGTTTACGTTTACTTGAAATGAAGAAAAAGATTAGCAATGGAGATGGAGATAGATAGATAGATAGATAGATAGATAGATAGATAGATAGATAAAGAAAGAAAGAAAGAAAGAAAAAAAAGAAAGAGAGATAGAGAGAGAGAGTGAAGGAGAGTGAGAGAAAGAGTCAGATGTGCTGGGAGAGTTGGAGGATTGGAGAGAGATGCAGGATGAGGAGAAGACAGACATGTACATACATTTTTGAAAAGAAAGTCGAAAGATGGAGAGAAAAAAAGAAAAAGAAATTGAAAGAAAAGAGGGAAGGTGAAAACTATAAAAAAAATTAGATACGCTTGCGACAATTACAGACACAGGGGGAAAATTTCCTCAGTTTCTAAAAGATATCATTCAAGTGTTATTTTCTCACATAGAATCTAGTCAGATACTATAGGCACAATAGATATGAAAAGGCGTGTGAAGCCTACCAAAATCCGGATCGAACTTGGCTTAGGTCCGCAGGCAGCCTGAGTTTCCCATACAGGGATTGCAGACTTTCGCAAAGGGGGATAGTAGCCAGTGGCATCAAAAGTATCCAGATATAATGTCTAATTGGAGCATGAAAGGTCGAGGAAAACTTTAAAAGTCTCTTCGAAATGTCACAGAAGCCGTGCTTGTGTCTTGTGCTGTCAGAAAAATTGTTTATTATAATAAGAAACAAAGTGATTGGTGATGGTGGAGGAGGTCGAGGGAAATGAGAGTTGATGTCTGTATTCTAGATATATAAAAAAAATATTTATGTAAAATCCATCGTTTCGAATCCAACAATCGAAGTCTCTTCAGAATAAGCTCTTATTTCAGTAATTATACCTTATTAACTAGTCAGTTTTGCATATAAAACAAAAATATTTTTTCTTTTCACTTTAAAAAAATAAATTTTACAAAATATTTTATACTTTTAAACACATATAAACTATTGCAGTAACTACATGTAACACGGTATTTTTTCTCACGTTAAAATGCTATGACCATTCTTAAGCGCTCGACGCCAAACAGAAAGTTTTTACACCTGTTTATTGAATAGTTTGAGTTTTGTGACTAGGGAAGTGGAGATGAGGTAATTTGACCTATTGCTGAAAGATTTACGTAACTGTTTTTTTTTTTTAAAAGATATTAACGAGAGACAAAGCAGAAACAGAAAATGTCATTTTAAGGAGCAAAGGAGGCAACTTGACGGACGAGCCTTTAAAAAAGTTTAACCTAATAGCACTCTATGGCCACTGATGGAAGTTAGGGAAGGAAACAATGGAGTACTTGCATCATTTTCTAAAGTACTAGGGTGGGCCCAAAAATATAGGGGTTATACAGAAGCACTGAGAAGAACTTCGGGATCCAAAAATATGATATTCATATTTTTTCCTTTTAATTGCACATTTTTGAAAAGTATTTTTTAAGTCTTATTGTTTGCAAGGTTAAAATACTTTAGAAGTGAGATCATTGTGTGTGTATGTGTACGTTGGTGCTTGTTGGTATTATTTTTTCCGTTTTCACTTATTTCAAAAACTTTTCCAGCTACTGAACAGATTGTCTTGTCCTATATCACTCCTACAGTAACAATTTTATACTTCTTTTTTAAAATTCCTTCTAGGATAAAAAAAATGAAGTCAAATCAATTATAAATACATGCATAAACACATTCCGTTTGCGTTGAAATTAAACTTCTTTTTTTTTCTTTTTCTTTTTGCAAAAGATAGTTTCATTTCAAATTTGAAAAAAAAATCCAACAAATTAGGATACGCTTTTTTTAAATCACAATATCGTCTAGCCGAATACACAATTACTTAATATATACACTGCACATGGTTAAATTGTCTGGATCTACGATAATAATAATAATAACAACAAAAACAACAACAACAACAACAACAACAACAACAATAATAATAATAATAATAATAATAATAATAATAATAATAATAATAATAATAATAATAATAATAATAATATAATAATAACAATAACAAAAAGAATGATAATAAAATCTTTGGTTTTAACAAATTGGCAATCTAGAATATTTTTTTCTTTTTTTTTAAATGACGTGTTTATAAATTAAGTGGAAACACGAAGTTCTACAACTCAATATCTAAATGCAAGGAGTTAAAAAAGAAAAGAAAGGAAGATCGATGTACGAGTTTGTAACCACGGTAACACCCTTATGCACTCAAGCTTGGCTGGCCATAATCTTGCTCGCTCTTACCGCCCCTCGTCTCACCAACTTTAAAATAGTCTGAGTATCGCAATTTGTTTTCATCAACAAGCCCAGTAAGAGTTTGAAGTTCTAGACGCTCAGCCCAGAGAAAATAAAAAAAGGGCAAAATAAGAAATTTAACTTATCTTTAGGTGCTAATACTGACTCTGAATCAAGTGAGAACCAATCGACCCTTTCACTTCATGCCAGTAAAAAAGGGCAAAGCTATTAAAAATTGACAAAAAACATTTTCATTACGGTGCTTGTAAGAATAATTAAAACATTTTCGTAGTGGGTTATAAATTCTCATAGCGCTAAATTTAGACTGTAGTTATCTCACAAAAAATTCAGAAGAAAGTAGAATGTGTGTTCAAAATTTAGATCTAGATCTAGATCTAGATCTAAATTCAAGATCTAAATTACCGATATGACTCGAATCTAGACCTAAGATTTAGATCCCGACAATTGATATTCAATTTACATTCTTTTTAAAATAAATAAATTGCTCAATATTTAATCTTTCTTTCCATCATGGAATTAAATTTGAAATCTTGAAATCCAGGTTCTGCCTAGTTTGTGAACTACATACATGTAGGCCTATTGGTTTGATCATCAGGAGCAGAATTCTCCTCACTATAATACTAAGATGAAGTTAACCCAAATTGCGGT
>JAWDGP010002278.1:2500-47500 GCA_033675545.1 Elysia crispata
ATAAAAGATAGGAGATGCAAGATTTCGCTCGGTGTTAACTTCCTTGCAAGCAGTATTATATCTCTTTCATAGAAAATCCATCTTAACCTGGTCTCTAGCCATCCCATAAACCTACTACACACAGAGCGCATCGATTTTAATCTATTTGTAAACGTGGTCTATAAACTGAGCCATGAGATCTCAAACACACTTTGAACCCTCTATACATCATTCACTTTCCGCGTCTCAATGCTTTTGTAATACAGTGGTTGATTCGGGCGAGGTTTTTTGCTCGCTGACTGGCTATTGCGTTTGGCAACATGAAAAGGATACCAATTTCATATCTTCATCTGACCTATTCGTTCACCCCTTCGCTGTGCCCTCCCTGCTACTTGCAACCGTAAAGGTTAATATATTAAAAGTATTCATTAGGTCCTTAATATTCTTAGCGTTGAAAAGTCTTAGATTTACATATTTTAAAGTGAAATAACCGAACACAGCCAATACTCAGGTTCGTTTTGTTAATTGTATAGAATATTGATCTTGTGAATCTCAAGGTTCGTTTTATAGAGAATATTGACCTTGTGAACCCCCAGGGGGTTTGATTTGTATAGAATATTGACCTTGTGAACCCCCAGGGGGTTTGATTTGTATAGAATATTGACCTTGTGAACCTCAAGGTTCGTTTTATATAGAATATTGACCTTGTGAACCCTCAGGGGATTTGATTTGTATAGAATATTGACCTTGTGAACCTCAAGGTTCGTTTTATATAGAATATTGACCTTGTGAACCCCCAGGGGATTTGATTTGTATAGAATATTGACCTTGTGAACCTTATCGTTTTATAGAGAATATTGACCTTTTGAATCTCCAGGGGGTTCGATTGTATAGAATATTGACCTTGTGAATCCCCAGGTTCGATTTGTATAGAATATTGACCTTTTGAACCCCACGGTTTGTTTCGAATAGAATATTAACCTTGTGGTCCAGGAAGAACCTGTGATAAACTCCGCCGGGGATGATCATGAGGTCTCCCTGACTAAGCTCCAGACGGATCCATTTATCGTCACGTGACCTCATGTCGAAGAAGCCACTTCCGGCGCTTACAAACCGAATTTCCTCGTCTGGATGTAGATGTTCCGAGTTAAAGATTTTCATCTATTGGCAAAAAAAAAAAAAAAAAAAAGAAAGGGGGGGGGGGGGAAGGGGGATACAAAATTTATTGATCTTTGTGAGTGAAAATCTCAAATTGATGCTCTGGGTCATGTCACACAGGTTCAGAAGATTGAACACTAGAAACTGTGAAGCGGTAATGCGGATTAAAATTCTGCTAATTTTTTACTTTGACGATCGTCACCTAACACCACCTCCGCTCCTACGAGCCCCTCCACCCCCTTTAAAACATCGAAATATGAAACCATAATCACATATAATATACCAACACAATTTATAATGGAGACAAGCAAATTTAAAGGGAAAAAATCTTTTTTTTAATATCACAGTTTTGTATCGAAGAAATTAGTTTTCGACTTTGAACTATGGCGTATAAAGATGGAAAACAGGAATTTTTAGATTCTTGCAAACAAAGAGAAGTGATATGAAATCAACAAAATGTTTTTATATCAGAAAAAGTTCCAATCATTCCGTAGATTTAATTAGGCTCGGCGGAAGGTATGAGGAAAATAAATTTAAAAAAAAGTAAAGTTGTTCAACAACAACAACAGCAATAAGAACAAGAACAAGAAGAAGAAACGGCGCAGAAAAAAGGCAAGCAACGTCATTGAGGGACCCCATAGAGGACGCCGTTTTCTTGCTCACTGCTCACACGCTTGTTATAATCCGGCTCTAGCCTGGAGTCGATGTCGATATAATCCTTGCAGATGATGATGTAGTCCTCGACCGAGTAACCCCTCTCCTTCTTCAGACTGAGATACTCAACGTTGGTATCTAGCGTAGCCGCGTCGAACTGGACAGAGAACAAAGGAACTAGGAATGAAACAGTCCATAACTTCTACTTCTATACATTTTGATGAATATTATTTTTTTTTAAGTCAATATGCAAGGAGTCACCACGCTACCCATGGGACCTTTCGCTTCAGAATTGGAAGCCTGAGAAGTTTGAAAGTGAGACAAAAAAAAAAAAAAAAAAAAAACCCCCCCAAAAAAACAAAAAAAACAAAAAAACAAAAAAAAAAGTAAGTATATTTTTTGTACAAAACTGTATCATGATCTTTTTTAGACAATAATTTAGCTCGTGGAAATGCATCGTTTGAAAATTAAACTCAAAGTTATAATGTTATTATTATTAGAGACTGCGCGTACTGATCCACTTTTACGGTATGCTAGAGAAATAATATTATTAACCTAATTACATCCATTTACTTTTGTCAAGTAAAGAATAATTATGAGGAGCGCGTCCCTACCGTGTTTTAGAAATCAGTTGAACCAAAATTTCCCAAACCTACCAGCATTCGCTCGAATGTCTTTGAATTCTGTTTGGTTGGGTCCAAACCGGCAAGTTTTTTTTTTCTTTTTGGAAACAATACTCTACCAATCCTGATATATTTTACCTCGTGAACTGCTACTTGCTACTGATGAAAAATTGCTTTGAAATAGAACTGAAACATCCGGTGATTCAGGGGGGGAAGCACTCTGCTTGAATAAAATCAGCAACCTCAGATATATTTAGCATTCCAAGCACAGGACGGTTGAAGAGAGAAAAGTCGAGACTGAGAAATCTTGAGGTACCATGAAACCCAAGCCGTCAAAAACTGAGAGTGCTCAACACGGGCACTGGAATCTAGTTTTTAGGTAGTTTAAGGAACTGAAGAGTGCAGTAGCAGAACAGTGAAATTATTAAACATCTCGTTAATATTTTCCAAAATAAGTTGAAGGCGCAAATCAACACAGACAATACGCCTAATTTTGTTGTTATTTTCCCTGGGCAACAAAGGGAAATAAGCATGTCGTCAGTGATATCTGTAAAGAACAAGAAGAGCGTTATATATAAAAAAAAACAACAGCTTTTACTGTCCTTGACACGATGCATCTGTTACTTAACAGAACATAACGGCTATTCAAGCTAGTCCAAAATCGTTTGTTCACTATTCAGTAAAAGCAATAAAGTTCTGGAAAGGCGATGCAGATATCAGATTGAAATCCAAACTTATTTTGATGCAGAGAAATATTACTCAGCCGAAGAATTCTATCAAAACCTTTGTTTCGTGCCGAGATAAAGAAAACGACTCTACGCCTCCGCTTTCATTTGTTCTATATCCACATGGCGTAGTTTTGAGAAAATGGCTTTTAAAGTTTTATCCTCCTCATACTCATATGTTGGACATACAAAAAATAAAAGAGAACTTGCTCCATTTAGCTTGACTGTTGGCTTTACAATTAACAGGGCATATAGATCATGTTTTTAGGGAATAGAAATTGACGCCAGCTCTAATTGTTGTGGTACTGGACATAGAACAAATGAAAACTGAGGCGTCGAACTGTGGAACAATCCCAAAATTTAGTTTCTAAGTTGCCATGGTTTCCTGAAATTTCTCTGCTTCTTCAGACTGCTGTTATTCTTCGAAGCTAAAAAAATATCGCCATGATCACCACTTTGTAAACGACAAACGATTCTTGGATCTAGAGTCAAATTTGCTGTCGGCAACAGCCAGTTAATGGTTTTTTCTCTCGACATTGTTACAAGGACTAGATCTAGAACATCTTTGGCGATTTTGTTGAGGAAAAAGCCGGAATAATGAAACTGAGATCCTAAGATTTAGTGCGATATATAAATTTATGAAATTCTCACTAAAATTCGGTCACAAAAAATTTCTAACTCACTTGTCTGTTTATTATTCAACCACTCAATTTGTCTAAGGGATTGTCAATCTTTCTGTCTATCAAATATTTATGTATGTATCTATCCACCTGTCTGTTCCCCTTTTCATTTATTTATGAATATATGGGTCTATCTAGCTCTTCCAACATATCTTTTTATGATCACCTCTATCTGTATGACTGCATATCTCCATAAATTTATCTCTCTATGTATCAGTCAATCTATGTATCTGACTATATAAATAATTCCTCCATTAAGACGGAAGTTACTTTCGCATAACATCATAAACAACCTTTGCCATTACAGGAAAAAAAAAACACGGAAAAAAAATCTCAAAGCTCTCCTCCTCCTTCTCCTCCTGCTCCTCCTCCTCCTCCTCCTCCTCCTCCTCCTCCTCCTCCTCCTTCTTCTTCTTCTTCTTCTTCTTCTTCTTCTTCTTCTTCTTCTTCTTCTTCTTCTTCTTCTTCTTCTTCTTCTTCTTCTTCTTCTTCTTCTTCTTCTTCTTCTTCTTCTTCTTCATCATCTTGCAATGCTATTGCTGGCTGGAAATCACTTCTTGTAAACATACCTTAAGCGGAGTCAAACTGAGACCTTTTAGTCAGGGACTCTACAATTCTAATTATCACAGCGACAAATCTTTAGAAATGCGAGCCAGATGTCCACTTATACAATTCAAAGTGACTTCCCTTTTAAAATAAAAGAATTAAATAAAACAACTGGAAATGAAATGACTAAAAAAATGCAATGATTTACCCCCCTGGACTTAATGCACCCTAAGTTTTCGACAATATCGTGAACGAATCGCCAAGTAGGAACAAATACAATAATGTAGCTGAATTGATAATAATTTATTTAGGGCATCTATGAGTTTTTGTAAGAGACTCCACCACAGTCCCTGTGGAAAACGTTTTAAAAAAGAAAATAAGTTGTGTTTTTATTCAGGTCTCATTTAGTTACAAAGATATCCACAAGCCAAAACAGGAATGATTCTGAATTGCCAGTAATAATAATGCAACGTATTAATTTCTCTAAGAGAGGACAGAGAGAAAAAGCAGATGGAACTTAAATGTTAATTACTATTATCTCTGCTTCATGTTTGTTTTCTCTCTCTCTCTCTCTCTCTCTCTCTCTCTCTCTCTCTCTCTCCCTTCCTATCCTTCTCTCTCCATCTCCCTCTCCGTCTCTCTCCCTCTCTCTCTCTTCCTCTCTGTCTCTGTCTCTGTCTCTGTCTCTCTCTCTGTCTCTCTCTCTCTCTCTCTCTCTCTCTCTCTCTCTCTCTCTCTCTCTCTCTCTCTTCCTTCACCTCCACCCAACCCCAACATTCCTTTTCACACCTTTTGTTCTTAAGTGAGGAATTTTTTCCTTCTATTCATTTGAAAACGTATCAGCATATTTTTCTGAACCTTTTATATCATGTTTGGCAGTAATGCAGTAACATGGAGAGAGTCAGAGTCTCATCATAACTCTTCAAAGATTGAAATATGAACTAAAAGCATGACTGAAATATCTACCCCCAAGGCTGTTCAGTATAATTACTTGTATACCAAAAAAAAAAAAAAAAACCCAGAGTATGACCACATGATACCATTTTTTCATTAATGTGCATATATATCTTTGTTACGTTAAGAAGCGGCTCTCCACAGACGGCACGCTTCTTAATTTCATAGGCCTTCGTTCTGCTGAAAGAATTTAGATCACAAACATTTCAGGTCGTTTTGTATTACGAGTCCTATAGCGCGCGATTGCACCTCCACATCTGAGGTTGCGTTAGAGACAAGCGCTCAGCTCGCCACCTGTTGCGGCTGCATAAATTTTTCAAATAATAATACATGTAAAATAGAAAAAAAACAACAACAACAAAAAGAGCCAGACCAGGACTGGAAAACTAATCTCCATATCGGTAACAAGTGCGCAAAGTGTGCTGCGCAAGTGTGCACTGCGCACAAAGCAACTTGGAACACTTTACATACCGTAGACACAGCACACGGTCATGTGAACGTACAGAATGCGTAGTAGTACATGTAAAATGTACTGGCTTTTACAATGGTAGCCTCGATCTAGATCTATGTCCGACAGATTAACCTTGGACAACCGTAAAAGATCACCAAACCAAATTCTAAATTACTTTTACAAGGTCAATCATTTTTCCTGATAAAAAGTTCCGATTTAGTCCTTCGTAAATTAGTACACAGGTTTCCTAAGCATATCCTGAAAGTACAAAAATTTTGAAGCGAGCGAGCGAGAGAGAGAGAGAGAGAGAGAGAGAGAGAGAGAGAGAGAGAGAGAGAGAGAGAGAGAGAGAGAGAGAGAGAGAGAGAGAGAGAGAGAGAGAGAGAAAATGAGACTATAGACATTGCATATTATTCGCAAAAAAAAAATAACCGAGGAAAACAAAAAAGTCCACATGGAGATAAGAAATATAGCAGTTAGATTGGCCGATGGTAAACACTCACTTTCATAAGTTCCACTCCAATCTCGTCCTTGAGTTGTTGTACTGACAAGAATTGACCAGGGGTCAACATGTGCGGATCACTAGGGTCATTAGCTTCACCATCGTGATACCAGGCTCGCACCATTTTCCTCTCGGTAGTTGTTGTTGACGACCTGGTTGACTGAGTAATAAAATTCGATATATATCTAATTTAATCCTGAAAGGTTTAAGATCACTCAGTTGTGGATAAGTTGTATGAAACAATAAGCGTGCAAACAACTATTATCATAGCTACTATGACTTCTACCACCATCACTCTACTACTACTAGTAATGCAACAACAACAACAACAACAACAACAACTACTACTACTACTACTACTACTACTACTACTACTACTACTACTACTACTACTACTACTACTACTACTACTACTACTACTACTACTACTACTACTACTACTACTACTACTACTACTACTACTACTACTACTACTACTACTACTACTACTACTACTACTACTACTACTACTACTACTACTACTACTACTACTACTACTACTAGTACTGCTACAACTACTTCTACAACAACAACAACAACGACAACAACAACTGCTACTACTACTACTACTACTACTACTACTACTACTACTACTACTACTACTACTACTACTACTACTACTACTACTATTAGTACTACTACTACTACTAATACTTCTACTACTACTACTACTACTACTACTACTACTACTACTACTACTACTACTACTACTACTACTACTACTACTACTACTACTACTACTACTACTACTACTACTACTACTACTACTACTACTACTACTACTACTACTACTACTACTATTAGTACTACTGCTTCTGCTGCTGCTTCTAATACATATTACTGTTACTACTACTACTACTACTACTACTACTACTACTACTACTACTACTACTACTACTACTACTACTACTACTACTACTATTAGTACCTTTATTTCTAAATTACTACATCTACTTTTACAACTGAACTTTGTCGGTGTTCACGACATTTACGATATTCAGACAGACTGTGTCTTGGTACCGAATGAAAATCACCTAACGAAAAATTCTTCATCGTTATATCCAGAGGTAGCTTACTTCTTTACTCAAACTAAAGCGATCAAAACATCTCTTTGAATCTTTGCTTCATCAACTTCTAGTCTAGACTAAAGGTGCTAGATGCAATCAGTCACTGATACATGTTATAACAACATTGATATATACAGATCTGCACCTCAATCTAGATTGTAATAGGTGGGATGGACGTAAACCCAAACATTAAAATTATGCCATTAAAGGAATTATTTTTTCTCTCCCTTCACTCACAAAATAGCAAATTAAAACGTATTGTTTACACCTACCCGAAGTACCTTTCTTGATCCTATTCTACTTCTAGACTCAAATCTTGCAGTATTTATAGTTCTCGGCCCACATGATTGTTGCTCTGCTGAAGTACTTGTACACTAAGAGCCAAGGGTCACTTTGACAAAATTGTGTTTTGGTTTGGCTTGTGAATAGATTATCTAGATAGTGTTGTGTTCAACCTTTCCCAAATTAGGTTGCTTAACATCCTGCAACATGTGTACCTGGATATTGCTGATCACGGTCAGTCTTTACCTTCGTGCAACAACAATGACAAGGCATTTATTTCAAGAAGTTTGTAAGTTAGCTCAAGGACATCTCTTTACATTTCAAAAAATTTAATATTGTTGCTAAAATCGAAATCCTGTAAGCATCTAAGATCCTCTATATCTGTTGATAGTGAGTGATTATGAGTTTATCAAGAAGCTCAAGTAGATCTTTCTTTTAACTCTGGGAAAGTTAAATATGGTTAAAATCGAAGTCTTGTAAGGGGCTAAGATCCTCTCTCTCTCTCTCTCTCTCTCTCTCTCTCTCTCTCTCTCTCTCTCTCTCTCTCTCTCTCCTTTGTGTGTGTGTATATATATATATAATAGGAGTCATATTATTACTACCTGGCTGATCCCAGTCTGTAGAATCCGAACTGATTAATGGGTGGGGCGTCTACAAACGCACTTTGCATTGAATTTTTGTGATCTTTAAAATTCGCACGCAAAAAGTCAAAATGCCATTTTTTTCACTTTACTGTACTGTTTCCCAAGATAGTAGGTAAGCTTTTCTTACCTTTTTTTTCATTTTCTGTGTTTTTGTATTATGGATTAAGGCAGCTAACATGGTCAAAATTTTTTCTTCAATACAGATCTGAAAGCCATAGCTTTATCACATGATTGTGTGGCTTGAAATTCCCGTGCTTGAAACCAAAGTAAAAGACAAGACTATGTAGCTAACACATGCAAGACCATGTCTTTTCAATCACCAGATCGCTAAATTACGGAGGTATAGGTCATGAGATAACGCATGGGTTCGATGATAAAGGTGAGAGGTTGGAGGTCAGGCTGGTGGAGGTGATGCACCCAGTAAAAAATACCGTCCTTGATCCAAAAATCGCTTGCCTTCAGCACACGTGTATTAGACTTGCCTGATTCTTTTAGAATGCAATAAAACATTGCATATTTAGCATTTTATTTACATAATTATAAAACGGCTGGCAGTGAGTGATAAATGTGCCAGGGATTATAAACCCTAGAAATTCAATGATACACTTACATTTTTAGCTAACCAATTTATCTACTTATATATTTATTTTATTTTGTTCATTCATCCATTTTTTTAAATCTATTAATTTGTTTTTTTTTTTAAACCAGCTTGAGATGAAAACTTCAATTTCAAAGAAAGCTTTAGGATCATTTTATTTAATTCTCAAAGCGTTGCCAACTAAAACCTTTTTGTGAAAAATTAAATTCTTTTTTTTTTTTGCACAGGGTTTGATAATAATAATAATAATTATAAAAATAATAATAATAATAATAATAATAATAATAATAATAATAATAATAATAATAATAATAATAATAATAATAATAATAATAATAATAATAAAAATAATGCTAATGATGATGATGATGATGATGATGATGATGATGATGATGATGATTATGGTTTTTTCGATGATTTTTTTTCCGGACACAACGCTTCGAGGATTATGATCTTAGTCATAAAGAGTTGCCGCCCCTTTTTAAGATCCCGATTGATTTTAATAGAAGACTAATAGTTTTGAGTCTGTCTAAATGGCACCTAAAACATTTCTATTTATAGAATTCATGGAAGGACTACTCTTTTTGCACAAGCTACTTTGAGACAACAGAGTACTCTTTTCTTGAAAAATCCTTCCGTGGAACTTGAAACATTATGACGTAAAGAAGAAAATGTAACTCTTAATTTAAAAACTCAAAGTTCATCTCTTGTAAGTAAGGAGCATTTGTTTGACCACTGTTGCGACAGTAAACAATTCGCTATAAACCATTGATCAATAAAAATGATACATAGTCTGTCAATCGCTTGAACAACCGTTAACTTTGATATTGAAATGACAATGAAAGTTTTATAAAAAGGAGATGTATATAGTGCCACTATGGATAACACTCCAACATTGCATTTTTAAACGGATCAGTGATATCTATTGTTATCTGAAATAACAGGATCTAGATCTAGATAGATGTTATAGTATAATAAAGACTGAACAAAATGTCTGCAGTCCGAGATCTATCTCTAAATCTATTTTACAGATGTATTTTTAAGGAGTGCATCTCTTGTAAACCATTGCAGTGCACAAAATACTTGTTATGAAACATAAAAGTTCTTTCTTTGCAGCCTGAAAGAGCATTATTATGTTCAGAGCGTCTTTAATTTTTAAAACCACTTGCCAATTCTCAATCATCGATTGCATTTGTCTGGATAGATATAAATAAAGAGAGTGAAATTTTGTTAATGCAGGTACATGTAATTTCAAGCACAGCCACATAAATTCTAAGCTAATCTGTAAAAACAAATATAAATCAAATGAAACCTTAAGAAACAGATCCAGTAACGACTGCTAAAGTACAGGACCACTATGACCTTCAATATGGTTTGGGATAGTTTCTTGGGGTTGAGTAATTCAACCTAGAATGATCATATTTTATATTTTTTTTTTATATAGATATATAAAAGATGTATTAGATATAATCGAACATTACTAGATCTTGTAGATTAGTCATTTAGGTGTAATTGTGACAGGAACATAGGTCCAGGATCAACTTTGCATGTGTATTGCCAGAGAACACAAGTCTTTTATTACTTCAGAACGTCCAAAATAAAGATCAATTATTCAAATTTGGTCAATTTTGAATTACTCTAAAACAAATCTAGGTATAACTCACGATCTAGAACATAGTGCAGCCTAAGCATGCAGAACAGTTTCCTTTTTTCAAACATTGAAAGCACTTCTTCAAATAAAACTGAAACTAGATCTAGAGTTCGAAATTTAAGATTAGAAGCATGGTATTTTTGTTCTAAATCTAGCTCTTCCAAATGAACAGAGAGAAACATTCAGCAGTGTTTACAACTCATATTTGCTTATATCTATATACTGAAAATAAATATTATGACAGATATGATTTTGTTCAGCTTCCACTTGTGTTAAATAAATTGACAGCAGGTAGCACTAGTAGACCAGAGAAATGATTTTCACAAATCAAGATGTTCTTGCATTGCTTTATTTAGGTTTAATGTATGTCTAATTTGCATCAAACTTACATTTTTTAATTGTACTGCAAGTATCTTTTTTACACTTTAAGGATTAATAACTGAAGGTAGATGTAAATACACAGAATACTTGCTTGTTTATCTGTCATAAGGGATGGGCATGAAAGGTATGGCATTTTTTTTACCCCTATTGCAACTGTAAAACAGTTGGCTTTTTCATTTTAGATATTGATTATTGAAAACTGTGTCCAGAACTACAGACTCAATTGACTATAAGCTTTGCAATGCAAACCAAAATCCAGAGGAAAATAAACAATAGGAGCAACTTTTGAATAAGCACCAGCATTTCAATGTGGGTCTAAGGCATATTTAATTTAAAAAGCCTCTGTACTTAGAACCAGAAAGATCATCTAGTAGATCATTTTGATATACTGGGTTTTTGGTGTATTTCAACAAATTTTTCTGAAAATCTGCAAATATAAGAAGTGCCATTTTGAACATAAAAGATAATAACTTGTAAAGGTGAAGCAGATCACATTATTACAAAACATTTTACAGGGTTATCTTAAATTACATGTACCTATCACGATAAATTGTTACACAATCATGCTGGTGTTGAAATCTAAATGATTGATTTTTATATCTTTTATTTAATATTGCACCGACGAATTCAATTCCGCCATTAGTGATGAGATTATTTTTAAAGTTTTGAACCTTTTCAGACTGGTTTGGTGTAAAATTTATCTTCACTGTCATCATGATTAACTTTGATTCCAGAGTTAAAATAAAAGATATCAATACATTAATTAATAATTCATTCATTTTTATTGGATGACTGGATGGAAGATAATGTACAGGTAACATGAATGATCAAAACGTTTATTTGTTCGGAGGTAAGTTCCGCAGCCTCAAAGTCCAAATCATATAAAAATACAAAACAATGTCAATATGTCTTTCCATTCTCTTAGCAAAGAGAATATTAGGTAATAGGTTAACAATTTGTAAAAGCAAAAATATTTTTTTTTCTTTTGTATCAAAGGATATCATCAAAAGAAGAAACAAGAACCACAAATTTCCTTTACTTTTTTTTGGTTTTTGAAATGACTAACTTGGCATACCAAAGAAATTTGTAAACAAAAGTTTTGCGCAGTGAAAAGTTTTGACCAATTACGGTAAAATCACTGACTTTTACTATTTAAGTTCAAGATTTTAGGTGCGATCCTAAAATTAGGAGTAGGTGTAACCCTCTCTACGACTGGTCCTGTAGTTCGGTGCACCTATCTTTAGGTGAGCTTCATAGAACCGGGCCATATAAGCCTATTTAATAAGCACACGCACGTCAGTTCCGGCAAATTACTTCTCATGGTCCCGTTTGTAAAACAAAAAGACGAATGTGCGAACTACTTCCTGTAGTTGCTGGGCAGAGATGATTAGAGGCCGTTGTCAGCGGCAATTTCAAATCGGTATGTACTTGATATACGGTAAGATCTAAGTAAAGAATCTAGACAAAGCTGCACGACAAAGATCCTAGATCTAGGACTTAAATATTTACAGCAGCTAGTCTGAAATCAAATGAACAAGATCTAGATCAAGATCTAGGTTTTACTTTTAGGCTTAAAATTTCTTTGTGTTCATGATTCAGACCTAGATTAGATTCTGCGTTTAAAATTGTAGAGATATCTAGATAACTATAAATATAGATAGTTCTGGCTCTGGATCATGTAAGGAAAAGATTTCAAGCCATTTATAGACCTATTTGTTTTAAATTTACTTATCTAGGTATTACTATTAGTACATAGGCTTAAATCTACCCACACCTTCGGTGACATCCTCTTAGTTGCTTTGGCGTAACAGAGATCTAGACTCTAGATTTAGACCAAGAGTGATAGATCTTGGTTATGATATAAAACTTATAACTTGAGTAGGGAAAACCATAGATCTGTTTTATTTAAAATAAAAAAAGCCTATAGATACGTCCCAACAGTAATTATAAAGTGACTAGCTTCTCTACGTTCGCTTCATTTGCCTCTAGAGGCCTGGCGCGAATGAAATAGTTTTTCCAATTTATAATTATCAGCTATCAATACATGTCACAGAAAAAAACAACAATCCAGTAATCGATTTTGTAAACATTTTTACAAACATTAACTACCGCATATTATGCAATATTTTAACTTTTTGTAAAAAATCAATACGAGTAAATAAAATGCTAAATAAATCCTTGTTTTTTTTTTCTTCAATATATATTGAGGCGAAAAATCAGGATCATTCTTACCAAGCATTTCTAGACCAACTAGGCACATCAAAGTCGTCATAACATTGCAGATTTCCCCAAAGATTGGAGTGGTAATATTATTGTTCACCAAAATAGTGTTTTGGAAAAAGGCAAAAACGTGATTATTCTTTTCTTGAAAGAAAAAGACGAATGTGCGAACTACTTCCTGTAAGAGCAGATTAGCAGAGAATGGTAGGAAGTAAACTAAAAGTACGCATACGCTGTAGGTGGCGGTAGATCTAAAAACGTCTGGATAAGATCTGCATGTTATTGTTCAAGATCTAAATAAAAAAAATGAAAAAAAAAGTAGCTTGGAAAAAGGTTCTACATCTGCCTTCACCCCTCCCCTAAAAAAAACAAACAACATCTAGATTCAAATCAAAACGTTAAGATCGAGATCTAGATAGTTCTAGATTCTACTTGTAGACGTCAGTTTTAGATCTAGATATTTGTGTTTAAAATAAGAGTTATCGAGGCACATAGAAGGAGGCATATGTCTAGACCACGTAAAGTACAAGATAGATATCAACTGCCATTCATAAACCTATGTTATACACACAAGCACTCCAGCCTCAGCAAATTGACACCAGGGTCCTGATCGTAGAACAAGTTTTTCAGCGTGTACCTGATGATGGGCGTTTAAATTAATATTAAAATTACCAAACCAAAAAACAAAACAAAACAAAACAAAAAAATCCACACCCCCCCCCCAGTATTTTACAAAATAAACAAATTTTCTTTTTGTTTCTTTTTTTTTTTTTTTAAATTTATAATTTACACGGTGTTTGATATCAGTTAAACACCGTAATAACTTAGCTTCGTACAATTATACCATGGCATGTTTGATTCTTCATAAATTGAGAACTATATCAAAAGATTCACCACGTAATTGCCATCTGTATTCCTCAAATGATTTATAACACTCAACTTTCCACAGAGTCAGACTTCAAGCCTAACTGGCTCATCATTTCTTGTGTGGGCTACCTTGTTTATAGTTCCCTGGGTTTCATTTATTTTTACGACGCCTGACATAAACACTTGGCGGAGCGACAGACAAGATGATCGACAAGATTAGTTAGGCTTTACTGTTTTTCAATATTTATTTCCAGCTTTAGTCAGGTGTACCAAACCGTCTAGTAGTTTGCCCCAAAGAGACTTACATTGAACCCTGATAGATAGGAAGAAGAGAAGACTTGGAAATGTCGTGCCCGCATTATCGCAACGTTAAACGCTTAAGAGATTTATAATCTCGATAAAATCGAGGAACAAGAAGAAGAAGAAGAAGAAGAAGAAGAAGAAGAAGAAGAAGAAGAAGAAGAAGAAGAAGAAGAAGAAGAAGAAGAAGAAGAAGAAGAAGAAGAAGAATAAGAAGAAGAAGAAGAAGAAGAAGAAGAAGAAGAAGAAGAAGAAGAAAAAGAAGAAGAAGAAGAAGAAGAAGGAGGAGGATTAGGAAAAGGAGAACGAGAACTTGAAGAAGAAGAAGAAGAAGAAGAAGAAGAAGAAGAAGAAGAAGAAGAAGAAGAAGAAGAAGAAGAAGAAGAAGAAGAAGAAGAAGAAGAAGAAGAAGAAGAAGAAGAAGAAGAAGAAGAAGAAGAAGAAGAAGAAGAAGAAGAAGAAGAAGAAGAAGAAGAAGAAGAAGAAGAAGAAGAAGAAGAAGAAGAAGAAGAAGAAGGACCAGCAGAAGCAGAAGAAGAAGAAGGACCAGCAGAAGCAGAAGAAGAAGAAGAAGAAGAAGAAGAAGAAGAAGAAGAAGAAGAAGAAGAAGAAGAAGAAGAAGAAGAAGAAGAAGAAGAAGAAGAAGAAGAAGAAGAAGAAGAAGAAGAAGAAGAAGAAGAAGAAGAAGAAGAAGAAGAAGAAGAAGAAGAAGAAGAAGAAGAAGAAGAAGAAGAAGAAGAAGAAGAAGAAGAAGAAGAAGAAGAAGAAGAAGAAGAAGAAGAAGACAACAAGAAGGCGACAACAAGATGACCAGGAGAAAAAGGAGAAAAAAAAGACAGAATTAAAAGACAGTGCTTTATTTATTCAAAATTTGTTTCATTCTCTCTATCTCTCTCTCTCTCTCACACACACACACACACTCAGTGTATTTTCCTTTCCCTGCCTGTCCATCTGATTATCTTTCTTCTTATTTTTGCCCTCCCATCATATTCTCATTCATTCATTCTCTTTCTTCTGTTATTTTCAATTTAGTTTCGATCTGCCTCATACTTCCGTCTTTATCTCCCATTCACACACACACACACACAAAATGCAGTGACATAAACCTATGTTCAAGATCTGAAGAGTGATGGGCCTTTTCTTCGTTTTCTTTCCCTGTGTTAAAATTGATTGGTTATTAAATTATTGCTGTACTGTTTGAATGTATGAGATATCGTTTGAGCCTTGATCCCTATTATAATAACAAAAATACAGAAAAAGGAGATTGGAGGAGTTGTGTTAAGAGAAAGACCGGCCATGGTAGAGCTCCTCGATTGAGCCCCCACACCACTCTACTAGCGTGCTGGCATAGACCCAATCCCCAAGATCCGTGTTCTGCAACATCATTCTTTACCATTTCTTCATCGAAAGATGTGTTGTTGTTTTTTTCGGTCGTTAATGTCGTATCAGAGATTGACATAATGATTTCCCAGACAGGTCGAAAAGGGAAATCTTTAATAAGCATTAGGGCAAAGACAAGGAGATTTAAGGATTCAAGAGAGAGAGAGAGAGAAAGAAAGAGAGAGAGAGAGAGAGAGAGAGAGAGAGAGAGAGAGAGAGAGAGAGAGAGAGAGAGATGATGATGATGAGGAGGAGAATGAGGATGAGGATGATGTGAGGGGTCGAAAATAAAATAAAAAAACCAAAACAAAGATATATAAGCTGTGAGAAAAATTGTAAATAGATAGAAAAACACTGACATGGGATTGGTGTTGAGAAAGTAAAACAGAAGGGATCAGAGAGAGAGAGAGAGAGAGAGAGAGAGAGAGAGAGAGAGAGAGAGAGAGAGAGAGAGAGAGAGAGAGAGAGAGAGAGAGAGAGAGAAAGAGAGAGAGAGTAAATTAATGAGTGCGACGGAGAATGAAAAAAAAAGTAAAAGAGAGTAATTGAGAGGGGAGAGGAGGAGGAAAGATACTCCCATTGGCCCCGGTTGTATGAAACTCACCTAAAGATAGATGCACCGAACTATAGGACCAGTCGTAGAGTGGGTTACACTTACTCCTAATTTGCTTGTCTTCTGACTACTTTTAGTAGTATACGGTAATTCAAAACTGGTGTCACAAGTCAGTGACCTGAACAAGGCACTCACAGTGAGACAGCCTTAAGCATTCCCCCACACCAGCCTGCTCATATGCAGCCCATGGACATTGAGCTAATACAACCCTATTTAACTTTTAGTTTTTCCACGAACAGGTCTTAAATTTCACCCTTAATCTTAAAATCAGTCTGTAGCTTAAATTTCTTCCCTCGTAAAAAAAAAAATTTCAGGATAATTACAAAAGATCAGAATTACTCAATAAGTTTTCATCAACTTCAATCTAGATTCTAGCTCAATCCCTATGACCATATTATTTGAGGACAATTAAGGACTTTCTCAACTGGTACTTACCACTGTCCTGATTATTATTCTTTATCATTTTTTTTTATTTTCTACTGTCTTTTTAATGTTTGTCCACAGTTCTCATTATCATCACCAATAGTTATCACAATCATCATCATCATCATCATCATCATGATCACGATGATGATCATCATCATTATCATCATCATGATCATCATCATCTCATTATCATCATCATCATTGTCATCATCATCATTATCATTATCATCATCTTCATCATTACCATCATTACCATCATCACCATTGTCATCATCATCATTATTATTATCATCATTATCACCATGGTAATGACAATTTTAGAAAGTCTTCACAAACCACAGAAAACTCAATGATATTTTCTTCTTGTAATTTTTTCTTTCTTAAGTTTCTTTCAGGCGTTAAATAATACGCACTTCGTGTTTTGTTAAAATAAACAAACAAACAAACAAACAAACAAACAAAACAAAATAAAACAAGCTACTGTCGTGATATTCCATTCACCGATCAAATATCGCCGAGCTTTCATCAAAAGAATTTGTGATTAGCTTTAAAAGTATAACTAGTTTATCTTCACACAGTCATAATAAACAATAAATGTTACCTTTTCTTCAAGATGATACATTGCCTTTTATTGGAAAACCCAAATTTGGAGTAAAATTTGCGCGTAACATCTAATTCTGCGCTAGGTTACTTTCGGGGAGGAACTTGTGCTGGATTTAGGTAATGCTAACTCCTGCATCCAGAGGATGAGACTAAAAAAGAGAAAAAACTATGATGTCACGGTTGGTTGTAAACAATTCTGACCCCAATGGCACACCGACATATCTGACAAAAACCTGTTTTTTAATTTGTTTGCATAAACTGACTATTTAAAGTATGATCCAACTTGAGTAAATGGCAGAGCGACGTATCTCCATCGGTACTGAAAGATTCTTTACTTGTCAAATCGACGTATCTGCGGTTTTTATGATGGCCATCGAATTTTTTTGCATTTTTCTCGAATAGAGAGGGCAGAATTGAGAACAACAAGGAACAGGTTTTATCACACTTGATTCCGCAGCTCGCGCAGTCAAAAAGTTATCTACAGCACATAATCCCAAATAACAGCAAGAATACTAAAAGTCATTAATGCTTTAGCAGGTATTTTTGAAAAGCTGGTGGTTAAGAGACTATAAACCATAATTATTCCGATGGTTACGGGAAGTGACATCACGACAATATCTTTTTATTATTATTTCTGTGGGTTTTTCTTTTTTTTTTTTTTTCATTGGGTTGAGTGGCTAGTCTTTAAAGTCATTGTGTTCGTTTGTTCATTATATAACTGCTCTCGTAAAACCACATCGATTCCAAGCCAAATTTATCGACATGGTGCCAAAAATATAATCGCAACAAATTTACATGTTGCGAAGTTGCAGCTTATCCCACGAGATATTTTGGGTTTCCTTTGACTGTCTTGCCTTATCTTCCGACTAGCTTCACTCATCCTTGTCGATTTATTCACTATTCCATTTCATTCTTCCCCTTGACGATAAGATAACGATTGGATTGAATTAACACATTTTTACCAACACAAAAACCTCTATTTTTACATCTAAACGTCTACGGTTAAAACGACGGAAGGTACGTTTTATGGGAACGAGGGACGTTTTTTTGTGGGAGAGAGAGAGAGAGAGAGAGAGAGAGAGAGAGAGAGAGAGAGAGAGAGAGAGAGAGAGAGAGAGAGAGGGAGAGAGAGAGAGAGAGAGAGAGAGAGAGAGAGAGAGAGAGAGAGAGAGAGAGAGAGAGAGAGAGAGAGAGAGAGGAGAGAGAGAGAGAGAGAGAGAGAGAGAGAGAGAGAGAGAGAGAGAGAGAGAGAGAGAGAGAGAGAGAGAGAGAGAGAGAGAGAGAGAGAGAGAGTGAGAGAGAGAGAGAGAGAGAGAGAGAGAGAGAGAGAGAGAGAGAGAGAGAGAGAGTGAGAGAGAGAGAGAGAGAGAGAGAGAGAGAGAGAGAGAGAGAGAGAGAGAGAGAGAGAGAGAGAGAGAGAGAGAGAGGAGAGTGAGAGTGAGGCAATTCAGGGAAAGTTTCTCCGGAATTTTTTTTCTAACAAAGTTTTTTTTTGTAGCTGCACCTAAATCCTTTCAGAAGGATCTCCATTCTAACATAAGCAGGGCGATAACCTGAAATATTTATAATTACATGAAGTTTAAACTTTATTCTACAACTTTATCTTAATCTTGTTTCTTTGCTTATAAATATCTGGTTTTTTTTTTTAAATTATATATATAGTTTATATATATACTGCCTTCTTCGAAATTTTAAAAGTTTTTCTTAACTTTGTCTTCATTTTGTTTTTATTTTGTTTTTTGTTTTTCTTTTTAACGTGGCTCGTAGCATTATGTGTTAAGTAAATTTATCAAATGTAATAACAAATTTTGGCCCCGTCTTCTCGCCTCTGTTGTTTATCTAGTGATCTCCCAGGCCTGACGTCTCAAACTCGATCTTTTTATAGAGATTTGAGAGAAAAAGAGACTAAAGACAATGCATGTGAAAAGTAAAAGTGTCACCACTGACATTTCACGGATTCCGGTTGTAGCACAGGAGGAATCATCGTAAAGCTTTCAAGAAACTATTGCACCCGCCAATTGCGTCTCTCTTCAAAAAAGATTGGACTGGCATTTCGGACTTCATCTCACATGGTTGCTTCGGTATATGAAGAATCACAAACCGAACGTCACCGAACTGGAATAAACGTAGACCTTCTACATCTGCATCTCCCAATCGGGTCTTTCAAAAACAAACGGACCCGCCATGTCGACCACAGCTAGCGGTGAGAACGAGGCGTGGGTGAAAAACAAACCACAAGCGAAAGACAATGGCGATGTGCCGCCCATGAAGTGAGTACTCTAAATACGAATTAATGCCTCTTTGGACCTTGAATAGGTTTAGAGTGATCTTTTTCTGTAAGTATTTTTGTATTCTAGATGCACGTTAAGGCCTCTTTCGACGTTTAATAGGTTTAGACTGATCTTCCTCTGTAAGTTTTTTGTAATACCGTGAACACAATGTCTGTTACCTTCCGAAGATCTATTCTAGTGGATAGAACCTTCCCTTCACATCATCAGGCCTTCCTGAGCCAAGTTCATGCAGTTTTTTAGTGTTGAATCTGTGTACGATTCCACGTGAGATTTGAAAGACATGAGAAGTCAAAGTTGCTGAACTTCTGCATTGACCATACTCCGCTACAAAACTCAGATTTTGTAAGATTTCAGTCTATTTATCGATCGTTGAAAACGCTCATTAATGTGTACATACAAATGGATATGCAGTTATGAATTCCCGCAACATAGTGTCTCTCTAGGTATATATAGATTTTACCCACATAAACATATAAAGAGCGTTTAAAAGGATCTTTAAAAAGATTGGAAAAGGACAGCTTTTAAATAGCAGAGTAGACTTAAATGCATTTTGCGTTGTTTATACCTGTCTTCCCACTTCAGATCTACTGCACAGTAAAGCTTGTTCGTTAAAAGATACTGTCAAGCAATGAAAAAAGCCTCCGCCATGTAGTGATCAAATGAACAGTATTGAATCAAGACTGACCCATCGGCAATGATGTGGCTTTGACCCTTGGCAGAATTTCCTTGAGGTTCCCAGAAAATCTTGTCGGTAGCAGGAAATAAAAATGAGGGCTCTAAAAATGGTCCCTGGTCAATGGCAATGTTTACAACTCCTTTCAACCTGTGGTCTCTGTATTTGTCTTATATATTAACTGATATTTCTGTTTTATTTACACGAACATAAAATGATAGCTCTTCCTTGGAGAGAGAAACCATTTATTGTTTTCGAGGCGTATGTCGTTCAGTAGACTACAGATTTATTTAACCTTGCCGAAATATTGACACATATTTCGTCTCCTTCGTTCAGAGATCTCTATAAAATATGTCAAGGCTGGTTGAACCCGCCCAGTTAGAGCCGACGTTAAAGAGCTCTCCTTATTGAGCCTGCCCCGGCTCTATTTCTTTTAGTTTAAAAAAAAAAAAGAAGAAATAGAACGACGGTTGATAGATAAAAGTTGTATAGATTCAAGGTCCATAAGATCAGCGATATTTCTGTCGAATCTTTTCTCTTGCGACAACGTAGGGCAAAAGATAAATTACCAAAATTATGGGAGTAGGTACTTGGAATTTAAATTTTCTTAACTCAATGGGCTGGATAGGAAAAATAAAGTCAAGTGTTAAGATTAACCGGTAAATGAAGGATTTTTTTTATATTCTTGAAAACCTGAAAATAAGGAAAACATTTTTGTGCTCCATTTCTGGTATCTTGTTTTCATTTTCTTTTCTTTCCTTCATCTAAAAAGGACAAGTTAAAAGTTCTTTTTTAATCGGATCGATAGTATAGATTGCAGCCCAATAAATACGCTAAACAGAGTGTGAATATTTGATATGTAATCCATTGGGGCTCGTTGCTTTGAAAATGAAAATAGGAGAAGGAAAAGCAGAAGGTGGAAAACAAGGAAATAGAAGGAAGACGAGTAGAAGATAAGAAAATATTGAACATATTGAAAAAAAAGGAAAAAAGAAGGCGAACAAATTCGGAAAAAAATATTTTCCCTCTACTTTGAAGCCTTTTGTCGGAATGTGTGATCTTACATTGAGGTTTTTTTTTCTCCCATTTATTCTTATATGACATAATTATGTTGTATTTTATCCGAAAGAAATTTTACCGAATTTTTCCATTGGCTTTCCTTTTCTTTTTTTTTTTTCCTTAATTCCAATGTAGAAGACGTGCTGAAATTTCCCAGACGCTGATTAAAAATCTGTCGTATCTGAATGTCTCAGATTAACTTCCATGTGTGAGTGTCTCACGTTCCCGTTTTTTATGACAGTTTTATAGAGTTTTTACTTAATCCTATGGGTCCTTCCGTGATGTGTTTACTTCTAGGATAATCTCTGGCCTGTTTGACCCACTTCCTCCTCTTAAAGGAAACCAAGCGAGAAGTTTGTCTAAGCTGTGTTGAGTAACGGGTGTGACCTAATAACTTAAACAAGTGACGTACTTAGACCTAGGTTTTCCTAAAATACAGGCCAATCACTGAAGTGATCAAATGTTTGCAGTAAGTGTAAGAGTGGGCTATATCATGAAAGTATTTGGCAGCCCTAGGATAGTTAGATATTTCTGTTGTAGGCTGAATTATAAGTGCGTTCTGAGTACAATTCTGTCCTATCTATGCCCAAATATTAAAAGAAATAGATCAATATAAGTAAAGCATGCAAAAGATAGTTCACTTCGATGACTAGGTCTGTATTTTAGAAAGCCTCGACAAAGACGCATTATCCTTAAGAAACTGTTTTGCTGCTGCTTTTCAATTGTTGCAGGTGTTTACAAGCTCCAATATCAATTCATCGCGATTGACCGACGATCAGACATTCCAAACATGGTACCGTTATAACTGCTAGCAAAACAAAGGCAGGAAATCTAATCACAACAACAAATAATATACCTTTACGGTAGACAGAAGATGTAGACTCGGACACGATAATATGTATAAATACAGTTATATTAAACCGCTGTTAAACCTATTGAATATATGATATATATATATCTAATCCTAGAGATTTATAAAGTTTTGAAGGATAGCTAGCTTGAATGACAGTTTAACAATAAGATCAATTGGAGATTCGCCCCAAAGACTGATAAACCAGTTAGAACATTAGAAGACTAGCCCCAAAGACAAATAACTAGTAAGAACATTGGATGATTAGCCCCATAGACTGATGAACCATAAGAACAGAATATTAGCCCCAAAGACTGATAAATCAGTAAGAACATCAGAAGATTAGCCCCCAAGACTGGTAAACCAGTAAGAACTTTAGATGATTAGCCCCAAATACTGATAAACAAGTTAAAACATTAATTTTGGAGATTAGCCCAAAGACTGATAAACCAGAAAAAACATTACAAGATTAGCCCCAAAGACTGATAAATCAGTAAGAACATCAGAAGATTAACCCCAAAGACTGATAATTCAGTAACAACATTACACATTACAAGATTAACCCCAAAGACTGATAAACCAGTTAGAACATCAGAAGATTAACCCCAAAGACTGATAATTCAGTAACAACATTACACATTACAAGATTAACCCCAAAGACTGATAAACCAGTAAGAACATCAGAAGATTAACCCCAAAGACTGATAAACCAGTTAGAACATCTAGAGATTAGCCCCAGAGACTAATAAAGCCGTTAAAGCCGACAATCTTCCAAAGACTATTTAACAGCTAGAAGATTAGGAAATAAACCTCAAAGACCTCTAACGCCGTTAGAACGTTAGGAGATTTGCGCCAAAGACTATTTAACAGCTAGAAGATTAGGAAATAAGCCTCAAAGAACTCTAACGCCGTTAAAACGTTAGGAGACTTGCGCCAAAGACTATTTAACTGTTAGAAGATTAGGAAATAAGCCTCAAAGACCTCTAACGCCGTTAAAACGTTAGGAGACTTGCGCCAAAGACTATTAAAAGTATTAAACCAATGAGGTACCCGCATTGAAGACAGTAAAAAAAAGTAGATAGAAAATTTAGCCCAAGGACTATCATAGGCGTAAGGCTTATAGGAAACTGCTTACGAAGACATATAGGTTGTTGGATCGAATAATAACACAGTCCCAAGGGCAAGGAGAGTCCATTTAATTGTTACAGTTGATAAAGACCTAACTCAAGGAAGCTACTTTTCGACTACGATATCTGTAGCGCTGATGTTATCTAAATATGGTTTTGAATATTGAAACAACACACAGAATTATCTAGAGCTATATTATTGATAATACCCAAAGCTCAAACAAATCCTTAACATCAAATATATATCCTTAACAAAGAAATCTCTGTATAAAAAATGCAACGAAAAACCATCTCAATAACCAAATTTGAAAGCCGGTGGCGCCCGTTCGGACATATCCCGAGGCGAACAAATCTATTGAGGTTTATTTCGTTCCCAAAGGTGATAAATTTTGAGGAAGGCCGATAACAATATTGCCAACGGCATCTTTGAGCTTTTCGGCTTTTTTTATATATTGATTTGAGTCATGGCCTTGAACATCTCTCTCTCTCTCTCTCTCTCTCTCTCTCTCTCTCTCTCTCTCTCTCTCTCTCTCTCTCTCTCTCTTTCTCTCTCTCTCTTTCTCTCTCTCCCTCTCTCTCCCTTTCTCTCTCTCTCTCTCGCTTTCTCTCTCTCTGTATGTTAATCCGCTTCAAGTGGTCCACTGTACAGACGGCTGCAACATTTCTTTCGAACGTGTTTTATGACCGTTGCTGGCTGTAGCGGTTACACTAATCTCCCTTTTTCTAAGGCTAAGCATCTTGGATAAATTAGTCTTGTGAGAACAGGTTTCGATTTATAGGGCTTCAAGTTATGCGTGTGCCTTCTCTAAGTTTGGAAAGGGAAAAAATGAGAGAGAGAGAGAGAGAGAGAGAGAGAGAGAGAGAGAGAGAGAGAGAGAGAGAGAGAGAGAGAGAGAGAGAAAGAGAGAGTGAGAGAGAGACAGACAGACAAACAGACAGACAGACACACGGACAGACAGAATGAAAGATAGAGAATCAGGGAAGGAGAGACAAATAGAAATGTATAGGGAGATATACAGAGGCATGCAGAGAGACAAAGTTAGAGATATAAAGACAGATGGAGGAATTACTTAATGTATGTGTGTGTGTGTTTATGGATAAGCTGATGAGATAAAGGAATAAAAAATATATTTTACAGGCATATCTAATATCTTTTCAATTCTTGCTTTATGTTCGTTGCCCTTTTCTTCTCTGTCTAAACAGGTAACATGCATTCTTCGACATGTCATGTTTTTGACTTAATCCCACTTCCATTCTTAAGTTGTTTGACTTTGTCTACAGCATTGCCATTTCTTGTCACTCCACAAACTCAAGAACCACAACTTAGTGACAGGAATTCTTCAAGTTGTCTTAGAATGACTTTGTTGATGTAGCCCATCTACAGCAAGACATTCACATAGTTTTGGCTTCCATCAGGTCCAGGGTAGAGCTGGTTTGATAGATCTTACTCTAGGCTCCTAAATTACAGGCCAAGTCACCGAGGTGAACAAACTTTTGCATGTTTGAGTTACAGTGGTTATTTCTTTTAACTCTGGGGCATAGTTAGGACAGAATTGTACCCTGAACGCGCTTGTGATTCAGCCTACAGGCCTACACAACAAAAATATCTAACTGTCCTAACTCTGCCAAATAGTGAAATGATATAGCTCACTCTTACATTTACTGCAAAGTTTTGCTTATTTCGGCTACTCGGCCTGTTTCTTTGGAAGCCTCGGTCCTGCTCAAATCTAGAAGCTTTTTAAACTTTGGCTCAAACATAGAACTCCCAGATTTAAATATCTTTCATAAAAATCTGGTTTTTTAATCCTTTAAACCTTCTTCCTCATAATTGGTAAAATAAATGAACAGTTATGAATTTTGCACAATGAATAGCACCTCATGGCGAGTTTTGCGGGAAATTATAGCCTTCTGATACACATTAAATACATGAATTTCCACAATAGATTGCTGGGAAATTCCAGGAAAAGTGGTGTTTTGCTTGAAAGCAAAAAATAAAAAGTGAAATGTCTTTATGTCAAATAAAATTCAAAGCTGTTCTTTGAAAGACAAATTTTGCGGAAAAATAAAGAGAGAAAATAATAGAAACAAGGGGACACACCGTTAAATAAAGTTCATCTCTTTTGTTTTGCTTTGGGTTTTTTTGTTTGTTTGTTCGTTGTTGGTTTTTTTTTTGCGCATTGCTATTTAATTGTTTATTCTTCCTGGTGATATCCATAAATCAATCAATCAATCAACCAATCAATAAACGAGCTATTAACTGATCTGCCAGGTACAATCAAGGCAAGGGCATTTTTGGCAGGCGGACAACTCTTGAGAAAATCCTAATAGGAGTTCTCGCCCCTGTCCTCATAATCCTTGTGATCGTGGTCGTCATCCTTATTGTCAGCAGCAGTCCCGACAAAAAAGACGATCCGCCTGGTCCAGGTCAAAGTGCAAACGTTACCACCCCCATCAAGTCAGCCGTGAAGTCACCGTTCGCATTACCAGATTATGTCACATATCAGGGTAGGTAATTCCAGCACTCCGTCGCCTCGCAACGTTTGCTTTGTTTACTCATAGATAAGAAACTAAAAAAAAAAAAATTACACGGTTTTAATTTTTTCACCCCCCTCCATCTCCTTTCCCTTACAACACATTTAATATTCATGACGTTTATCACTGAATTTGTGGCTTAGTTTAATTGTTTTTTTTGTTTTTTTTTGTAAGCTCTAGACTTCTCACATTTGTTGTGGAGTCAAGCTGCCTTGTTAATTATCTGCATCTACCCTATATTTCTTCCATTATCAACCTGCTTCTATCACTCTCTCTGTCTGTCTGTCTGTATCTTTCTCTGTAATTCATCTCTCTTTCCCTATCTTCCTATACCAGTATCTACCTACCTCTCTACCTGTAAATTGTTTGCGTATTTTTAATCTGCGTCTGACTCACGTATCTTGTACTCATATGAACACTCGCCATATTTTATTCCATTTTGCGCATGCTCAAGCCCATAAACGATTATTGAGTAGTTTATGGATTGTTGTTGACAAGCGATTTCTTTTTTTTTTTTCTTATGGATTTAGTGCATCTGTTTGGTGATACAAACACTGACTTATCTCAAATAATACATCATTGACATTTATTTTTTTTATACTTTCCTTCCATCTTCCAGATTTAGAAATTTGCATTACAAAAGATTGCATCAACGCAGGTGGGTACAAATATATCGGGTTTTTTAACAGTTGCGTTTTGGGGGATTTTGGTTTAATCAGAGCTATGTATTCAGCTGCAAGGTAAAGCCTATATACTAGTAATGATTTTTGGACCAAGCCTTCCACTAATTTCTTTGATGGGTAAGTTTGCATATCATCTTTTCACCTACACCCTGCCTCGAGGAAATTTTTTTGAAAATGATTATACTGTTAATAATGATACTAATAATGGTAAAAAGCTAAAACAAGAAAAAGGAGAAGAAAAAGAAGAACAACAACGACAGCAAGAACAGGAAGAACAGGAAGAACAAGGAGAACAAGAACAGAAACGAAAGGAAGAAGAAGAAGAAGAAGAAGAAGAAGAAGAAGAAGAAGAAGAAGAAGAAGAAGAAGAAGAAGAAGAAGAAGAAGAAGAAGAACAACAACAACAACAACAACAACAACAACAACAACAACAACAACAACAACAACAATAACAATAACACCAACAAAAACAACAACAACAACAACAACGACAACAAGAACGAGAAGAAAAATAAAAAAAATAGCAAGAACAAGAACAAGAAGAAGAAGAAGCAGAAGAAAAGCTGAAGCAAAAGAAGAAGAAAAAGAAGAAGAAGAAGAAGAAGAAGAAGAAGAAGAAGAAGAAGAAGAAGAAGAAGAAGAAGAAGAAGAAGAAGAAGAAGAGAGATAATAATAACAATAATAATAATAATAATAATAATAATAATAATAATAATAATAGTAATATTAATAATAATAATAATAATAGTAGTAGTAGTAGTAGTAGTAGTAGTAGTAGTAGTAGTAGTAGTAGTAGTAGTAGTAGTAGTAGTAGTAGTAGTAGTAGTAGCAGTAGCAGTACAGTAGCAGTAGCAGCAGCAGCAGGACCAGTAGCAGTAGCAGTAGCAGTAACAGTAGTAGTAGTAGTAGTAGTAGTAGTAGTAGTAGTAGTAGTAGTAGTAGTAGTAGTAGTAGTAGTAGTAGTAGTAGTAGTAGTAGTAGTAGTAGTAGTAGTAGTAGTAGTAGTAGTAGTAGTAGTAGTAGTAGTAGTGGTAGTAGTAGTACAAGTAGCAGTAATAGTAGTAGTAGTAGTAGTAGTAGTAGTAGTAGTAGTAGTAGTAGTAGTAGTAGTAGTAGTAGTAGTAGTAGTAGTAGTAGTAGTAGTAGTAGTAGTAGTAGTAGTAATGATAAAAACGAAGTAAAAATGATTTATCTCGCAAGCTCAATGTTTACACTTCTTTAGGCGCAATTAAAATCTTGACAACGATATTTACGATATTTGTTCAAACATATCGATGTTAGTAGTCACGAGAACAAGTGACATGAGATGTAGAAATTTTCGTTAGCTTATAGATATCGCCTGATGTTATTCGCGGCGAAATTTGAGAGGGACACAGATGAAACAGTGTGGGTAACGAATTCTCACCAAACTTAAAAATAAATTTTCGGGGATTTCCTCAGAGATTTCGATGATTTATTTCAAATTATTCGGTGGCTAGATTACTTTTTTGTTGTTGCTCTTTAACTTATTGTTTGATTTTTTTTTGCGGATTATTATTTTTTTTTAACTTTTTTACGTTGTTCACATTTTTTTACATTTTCTTTTTGTAATTCCACAATTTTAAATTCATTCGCAACCTTTTTTTCCCATAAAACTGCAACTCATTAATTGTGATATTGTCTGCCGTCTAGATATTAACAGTTTTAATGAAAAGCAAACAAAACCCGATTATGAATTCCGAGAGATGAATAAATAACAGACTTCAGAGTTTAACACAAACTGGTCCAGTATGTGCTTGTATTTGTTAGCTTATTTGTTCCTTTTTAATTTTTTAAACCTATTTCTTATCAAATACCGTTGATTCTTTTTCACATTTTATCTAACCTAATATTTTATTTTTTGTGACTCCCCTATGCTTGTATTTCCGATTTACCAATTTAATATTTACGTTTCGTTTTCTGATCACACTGATTAAAGAATGGAGACAAAGCAGCCCTGTGGCTTTGCACAAATAAAATAGTATTGTATTTCGTCGCTTTTGTCCAAAGGGAAGTAGTTTGTCTATGAAGATTAAGGTCAGGTCAAGGTACGCTGGGGGGAAAAAACATTTAGAAGTTCTTGCTCTTGCTTAGTGGTAAATTCGGCAAACGTAGAATATTCAGTCTCATGTTTGTTTAATCCTGCTCTTCGTCTGATATTTTTTTTTTTAATTTGAAAAATATTTTAATACTCTGTGTAATAGCAGGGTGCCCAGTGTAAAGAAATTTTCCACATTGATTTCTCATCTTTCCTCGAGACAAAAGGATGCATTTATGCACTAAAAAGAATGATGAAAAGATTTTTTGAGAAAGACCCCATACTTTGTAATCATTCTATTTTGTTTATAAACGTTTTGTTTCATAGGTTAAAAATCAGAGAGTAAAAAAGATTTGTAATGATGCATGTTCCATATTGTTGTGAATGTCTCTGAGAGACTTTATACTATGGCAACATGTTGATAATACTGGTATGAAGTGTGTATGGACCGGACTGATGTTTCCTCTCTCCATTGACCCCCTTCCCAAATTCACAAATATATACGAAGTCTATGTCAATGAAAGTCGTTTTTACATCACGTCTTGGGTGGCTGATGAAAGGGCAGTACAAAGAGAAAAGAAAGACAGGCAAAATAAATACATGTAGTCATTCAGAAGAAGAGAAAGAAACAAACTGATGCTAGCGAACTATAAGAGATGGTACAAAGCAATTAGACTGAGTAGGAGAGAATTTAGGAGTGGTGGAAAGAGTAGAAATAGTATGGAAGAAGCAAGACAGAGAGAGACAGAGAGGAAGAGAAAGAAAGAGAGAGAGAGAGAGAGAGAGAGAGAGAGAGAGAGAGAGAGAGAGAGAGAGAGAGAGAGAGAGAGAGAGAGAGAGAGAGAGAGAGAGAGCTCTTCATAACTATATCGAACATTTTAAATAATCGAAACTTTTTCTGTATGGCTCCACAGCCTCTCGTATCGATAGAAACATCGATTACAGCGTGTCTCCGTGTGACGATCTCTACCAGTTTGCCTGCGGGGGCTGGATGAAGAAAAATGCAATTCCCGAGGACCTCCAGAGTTACTCAAAATTCGGCATCCTCATTAAGCAAGTAGATGTTGTCCTCCGGAGTGAGTAAGCCTTGTTAACTGAGCTTGTCATGTTTGGGTAGTGGTTTAAGCAGCGCTCCTTTGTAACTGGGCTTGTTACGGTAATGGTTTGGGCAGCGCTGCTTGGTATCTGGGCTTGTTTGGGTAGTGGTTGGAGCAGCGGTGCTTGGTATCTAGGGTCTGTTTGGTTAGTGGTTTGGGCAGCGCTACATGTTATCTGGGCTTGTTTGAGTAGTGGTTTGGGATGCGCTGCATGGTACCTGGGCTTGTCGTGTTTGGGGCGAGGTTTGGGCAGCGCTGCATGATACCTGGGCTCGTATGGGTAATGATTTGGGCAGCGCTGCTTAGTACCTGGACTTTTTGTGTTTGGGGTGAGGTTTGGACAGCACTGCTTGTTACCTGGGCTTGTCGTGTTTTGTTAGTGGTTTGGGCAGCGCTGTTTGGTACCTTGGCTTGTCGTGTTTGGGGTGAGGTTAAGGCAGGGCTGCTTGGTACCTGGGCTTGTCGAGTTAAGTAGAAGTTTGGGCAGCACTGCATGTTATCTGGATTTGTTTGGGTGTTGGTTTGGGCAGCGCTGCTTGGTACCTGGGCTTCTCGTGTTAGGGCTGAGGTTTGGGCAGCGCTGCTTTATACCTGAACTTGTTTGGGTAGTGATTTGGGCAGCGCCTCTTGGTACCTGGGTTTGTCGGGTTAGGGCTGTCGTTTTGGAAGCGCTGCTTACTATCTGGACATTTTTGTTTTGTGTGAGGTTCGGGCAGCGCTGCTTGGTACTTTAGCATGTCGTGTTTGGGTAGTGGTTTGGGCAGGACGGCATCGTACCTGGGCTTGTTTGGGTAGTGATTTGGGCATCGCTTGTTGTTACCTGGGCTTGTTTTGTTTGGGGTGAGGTTTGGGCAGCGCTGCTTGGTATCTGGGCTTGTCGTGTTAGGGCTGAGTTTTGGGCAGCGCTCCTTAGTACCTGGACCTTTTGCGTTTGGGGTGAGGTTTGGGCAGCGCTGCTTAGTACCTGGGCTTGTCATGTTTGGGTAGTGTTTTCGGCAGCGCTGCATGTTATCTGGGCTTGTTTGGATAGTGATTTGGTCAGCGCTGCTCGGTAGCTGCGCTTTTCCTGTTTGGCCTGAGGTTTGGTACGGCTGCTTCGTACCTGGGCTTTTTGTATTTGGGGTGACGTTTGGGCAGCGCTGCTTGGCACCTGGGCTTGTCGTGTTTGGGGCGAGGTTTGGGCAGCGCTGCATGGTACATGGGATTCTTTGGGTAATGATTTGGGCTGCTCTGGTTGATACCTGGGCTTGTCGTGTTTGGGTAGTAGTTTGGACAGCGCTGCATGTTACCTGGGCTTGTCGTGTTTGGGTAGTGGTTTGGACAGCGCTGCATGGTACCTGGGGGCTTGTCGTGTTTGGGGCGAGGTTTGGGCAGCGCTGTATGATACCTGGGCTTGTCGTGTTTGGGGCGAGGTTTGGGCAGCGCTGCATGGTACCTGGGCTTGTCGTGTTTGGGGCGAGGTTTGGGCAGCGCTGCATGGTACCTGGGCTTGTCGTGTTTGGGGCGAGGTTTGGGCAGCGCTGCATGGTACCTGGGCTTGTCGTGTTTGGGGCGAGGTTTGGGCAGCGCTGCATGATACCTGGGCTTGTCGTGTTTGGGGCGAGGTTTGGGCAGCGCTGCATGATACCTGGGCTCGTTTGGGTAATGATTTGGGCAGCTCTGGTTGGTACATGGGCTTCTTTGGGTAATGATTTGGGCAGCTCTGCATGGTACATGGGCTTCTTTGGCTAATGATTTGGGCAGCTCTGCATGGTACATGGGCTTCTTTGGCTAATGATTTGGGCAGCTCTGGTTGGTACCTGGGCTTGTCGTGTTTGGGGCGAGGTTTGGGCAGCGCTGCATGGTACCTGGGCTTGTCGTGTTTGAGGTGAGGTTTGGGCAGCGCTGCATGGTACATGGGCTTGTCGTGTTTGAGGTGAGGTTTGGGCAGCGCTGCATGGTACATGGGCTTGTCGTGTTTGAGGTGAGGTTTGGGCAGCGCTGCATGGTACATGGGCTTGTCGTGTTTGGGGTGGGGTTTGGGCAGCGCTGCATGGTACATGGGCTTGTCGTGTTTGAGGTGAGGTTTGGGCAGCGCTGCATGGTACATGGGCTTGTCGTGTTTGAGGTGAGGTTTGGGCAGCGCCGCAGGCGGTAAGGACAAGGTTGCGAAGTGGTGAAGAATATCTCTACACTTGGCTGCGGGAAGGAAATGTGACGGAGACGCTCTATAGTTTAAGATGTAATGGGAAGACGTGGGTGATTTGAGAAAAACAAATTTGCACGTCGTATGTAGTGGAGAGGGATGTTTATTTACGACGGTCATAATGATTCATAATATGATGATGATAACAATACTCATGACGATGATAACGATGATAACGATGATGACTATGAAGATCCTAATGATGCTATTGACGGCTTTAATGATGATGATATTGATAATGATGCTAATGAAATATGATTTTGGTAATGATAGTACAAAAAAGTGACGATGACGATGACGATGGTCGTGTTGTTTAACTGATCGTGTTATTTTTACAAAAACAAAGGAAAAAAATTAAGACGTTCATGAGAACACAGTCGGGTACTTATTCCACGATAAAGGTTCTAGTAATGATTGAAGAGAGAAATCCTCATTTATTGTTTTTGTCTCAACCGCTTTGTGTAACTAGCAGTGTCTTGTCTCGTGTCTTCAGATCTGTTGCAGGAGGAGCATAAACCAAACGACCTGGAGTGCATGAAGAAGGCCAAGGACTTGTATGCATCATGTCTCGAAACAGGTAAGGCGGTACCTAGTTTTTATGTTTAGACTCACTCAGAAATCCAAATCCAAAAGGGCTAGAGGTGCCAAGGACTCCTTAGAATAATTGGAGAGTGGCTTGTTTTTTGTTTTTGTTTTGTTTTTTTTTTTTTGCAAAAAGGCAATAAGAACCTAGGACTCCATCGTATAATAGAATGATGGGCTATTTAAAAAAAGGCTGAAAATACCGAGGACTCTTTCGAATAATCTCAAAGGTACTATTTACAAAAAGGCTGTAAGAACCGTGGAACCTATCAAATAATACGATGAACAGCTATTTACAAAAAGGCTGTAGATACCGAGGACCCTATCAAATAATACGATGAACGGCTATTTACAAAAAGGCTGTAAGTACCGAGGACCCTATTAAATAATACGATGAACGGCTATTTACAAAAGGGCTTGTATCGAAGACACACGCGACTCGTGCACACCGAAAAAAAAAAGAAGAAAATAATTTGCACTCAGGTTTGAATAGACACTGGCTTCAGGTGAACAACGGAGCTTGTGATATTTTTTTTCAGCAAATGCCTGAATAACCTATAAATCCGTTAGTCAGCTGGATCAGGATATGATTAATCTTTATATATATATATAATATATATATATATATATATATATATATATATATATATATATATATATATATATATGTGTGTGTGGATCGACTTCAAGTTGGATCAGTCTTAATGGCAAAAATGTAGAATTCCTCGTGAAAAGTCTTTGTTAATCTCAGGTTGGGACCTCTTCATTGAGAAGTTGGGTTTTATAGCGGAGCATAAAAATTGAACTGTATAAACATATAAATTTATGAAAGGGGTTTACAGCAGGGAGAATATTTTTATTGCATTAGGACACAGAAACAGAGAGAGAGAGAGAGAGAGAGAGAGAGAGAGAGAGAGAGAGAGAGAGAGAGAGAGAGAGAGAGAGAGAGAGAGAGAGAGAGACGGATAGACAGGTCTGTAAATCTTAATTTAATTATGTGTAACTCCATTTACATCTAGTATTCTTACCAAATGGAAGGAAAAACCGTAAAGTTTTAACAATGCTACTGTCAGAAATGTTGAGACAACACAATACACCCGTAAAAAGGAATATTCATGCCTGTGAATCATAGTATTGCCCGAAATAATAGTGCTCTATCCAGTACCACCATTTTTTTTTTGGTGGGGTGGTTGGGGGAGGAGGGGGGTGGGGATCTGATGGTGGTGGTTTTTCGATTTTTTTCTTAACGTTAAAGATGTTTTTTTTTTAACATTTTGGTTGTCCAAACAACGGTTCATAACAAGCTTCAAAGTTCTGTAACACGAGTGACTTATCCCTGACAATAATCTCTAGTAAATCCCTTGATGTAAACCTGAATTTTTCAGACACGATCGAGGAGAGAGGAGACCAGGTGTTGAAAGACATGTTACTTCAGGAGCTAGGAGGTTGGCCCTTAACCGATAAAACCTGGGATCCGAATAAATTTGATATGGTCGATACCCTCATCAAGCTGAACAAAGTGGGCGAGTACCCGATTATATTTTTCTACGTCGGTTTGGACAGCAAGGATTCGTCCAGACGGGTCTTGACGGTACGTACTGTCAATGGGAGTGTGATTTTTGGGAATAATTTAGAAGTCTCCCAGAGATGGATTGAGTAAAGAGGAGAAATGACAGGGCGAGAGAGGATGAAAAAAGGAGGGAGGGGAAGGGCGGAGAGAGAGAGAGAGAGAGAGAGAGAGAGAGAGAGAGAGAGAGAGAGAGAGAGAGAGAGAGAGAGAGAGAGAGAGATTGTTAGACAGACAAGCACACAGAGACAGAGAGAACACGGGCACAAAAAGACAGAAAAGAAAAAGATAAAGGTAAAAAAATTGAGAGAGGTACTAATTCGCCGAGAAATTGAAAAAAAGAAAGAGAACGAAAAAGCAAATTTAACAAGAAACAAAGACTAGCACAAGCGAGATTCTGACATGGATTCGATGACATACAGAGTAACAGGCATGGAGAACATAAAAATTGAGGGAGAGAGAGAGAGTGAGGGAGAGAGAGAGAGAGAGAGAGAGAGAGAGAGAGAGAGAGAGAGAGAGAGAGAGAGAGAGAGAGAGAGAGAGAGAGATTATAGGTATATGAAGAAATAAAAAAGAAAAACAAGTTTAACGAAAGTCGCTATTTTCATGAAATTAAGCAGCTCTTAAGCTAATAATTGTCAGTGCCACTTTAATCACTGGAACTGGTTCTAAATAATTATTTAAATTTATTGTGTGAAATAACACACGAGACCTACAATTAAGTTCACCTTGTGAAACTCTTTCATTTTCAAGCATTGATAAAAGGCATTTTGCTCTTTAGGTTCAGAAAACCATCAAAAATTTAAAATTATATTTCACGAAATTTGAACATAGGTGTAATGAGATCCTGACTTCAAGCGTGCGTGAAGCTCCTTTGTCGACCAGAAAAAATCATCCTTTAACAACAAAAATTTAATAATAAATATAGAAGTAACGAGTTCAAATATTTCCTGATGTCATTTTAGTGTGTATTCTCCCTAAATGCTTACCAATAGAGGAGTATTTGACAAAGGAGAATACTCCATTCAGTGTAATCGGTCTTCTGATTGATCTCACATTTTGTCCTCTCCTGCTGACACCTGATTCTCCATTTCTCTTGCCAGATGGATCAGCCACGCTTTGGTATGCCTGGCCAGAAATACTACCAAGTGCCACGGGATGATAAGATGCTCAAGGCCTATGAGGAACTCATCGCAGGCGTGGCCACGCTCCTGGGATTAGCCAATCCGGTCTCGGCAGCGCAAGACATAAGCGATATTGTGGAGTTTGAGATGCTGTTGGCCAATGTAAGTTTTGTTTCTGTTAGTTCTGGTTGAGAAAGAAATCGAAGATATTGTGGAGTTTGAGATGTTGTTGGCCAATGTAAGTTTTCTGGTCTGTAGATATGACACATAAAGATATCGGAAATATTGTGGAGTTTGAGATACTGTTGGCCAATGTAAGTTTTCTGGTCTGTAGATATGATACACAAAGATATCGGAAATATTGTGCACATGTGGAGTTTGAGATGCTGTTAACCGATGAAAGTTTTTTTGTTTCTGTTAGGTTCGAGTGAGAAAAAAATCGAAAATATTGTGAATTTTGAGATGCTGCTGGCTAATGTAAGTTTTCGGGTCTATAGATATGATAGAGATTGACATTAAAAAATAATGTGGATTTTGAGATGTTGTGGGCTAATGTAAGTTTTCTGGTCTATAGATATGATAGAGAAAGACATCGAAGATATTGTGGTGTTTGAGATGCTGTTGGCCAGGTTTTCTGGTCTGTAGTTATGATACACAAAGAAAAGTAAGTTCTCTTTGGTCGGTAAGGTCAGGTAGAGAAAGATGTCGATGATATTGGGGAATATGAGATGTTGTTGGCCAATGTAGGTCCTATTTCTCTTAGATCTCGTACCTGTAGAGAAAGTTATCGAAGATATTGTGGATTTTAGGATGCTTTGGCCAATACAAATATTTTGTTCTGTTAGATCTGGTAGAGAAAGTTATCGAAGATATTGTGTATTTAAGGATGCTTTGGCCAATGTAAATATATTGTTCTGTTAAATCTGGTAGAGAAAGACATCGAATATATTGAGGAATATGAGGTGATGTTAGACAATGTGAGTTTTCTGTTTTCTAATGTTTGCTCGAGAAAAAAGATCGAAGATATTGGGTTTTTTGAGTTGCTGCTTTTCTGGTTTCTTTTTTAAAGATCTGGTACAACTACCAAAACAACAAAAATACTCTATTATCCGATTACACTATAAATACTTTTCTTTTTTCTACTCTACTTCTTCCAATTTCAGTATTAATTGAGCCGACGTTGGATGGCATGTTTATGCATAAAAGACAAACATTTATCAGACATACTTCTTTTCCTGTGCTTGGAGAAACATTTTTTCTTTTAGTTACTTTCTTTTCAGGATATTTAATTTCTCTCGATTAAAGATGCATTTTAATTAGTGAGGATATGTTTAGGATTTCAGAACGGGAGCCAAAGTTTTTTTTTCTAAAGTTTCAATCTGAATAGTATTTTCTTTGTCCGCTTATGTCGGTTTATCCAATCTTTAGCAGTCTAAAATCATGGACCTTTGGCTAAAAAAGGAGCTCACAGATTAATTATTTTGTTTCATTTATAAACTGAGGTGCCAATCGGTCATATGAATGATATACCACTAACATAGTATAGAAAAACAGTTATTGATCCTAGTACAGGATCTGAAGATGCAAGTGACTGTAAGTAAAGAAAGAAAGAGTATAGAAAGATAGTTTTTTTTTTGTTTGATTGTTCTATACTATTTATTTCTTTATTTACAGACACTTGCACCTTTAGATCCTTAGGTCTAGCTCCGTCTGTCTCCGTGTTTATCATTGTTTGACTGTTTTCCTTATCACCACGACCATGAATTATCGATGGTAAGTCTGAGGTTGAACCTTCGCACTGGTCGTTGGATGTGCTGTGCTAGGATCATTTCTTGTCTTACTGATTCTGTCTTTGGCAGAAAGGAGACTTGAAATAAAAACAGTTCGGGTGAATCGCTTTTTTTTTCTTTTCTAATAGACGAAATAAAATTATGGTGTTTCTATCGCATACCAATTTTTATAGGCAACATACTATTGGCATGGCAATACTGCTGAAATAAGGGAAATCATTTAATTACCTACTTTGCACATCTTTTACAATTTTTTTTATGTTGAGTTGAAGGCTATAAATTACCTCAAAACTTGCCTAAATGTGCATTGCCATGCGAAAATTTATATAATTATGCCCGTTAATTAAATCCAACTTGAAAATGAATGTTTAAAATTATCTAAAAATAGTTTGCGGATTTTTTTATTACAACATGAGCTAATATTATCCTCCTTCATCCACATTGCTTTACATAATTTGGCGCAACAGGACATTCTGCGTACTGTTTCTATCAGGTTTTTTTTGCTCAGATGTGCTGCTAATTCCCTCTGTCGTTTTTCTCGGACTGTAGATCTCTGTACCGGACGAGCAGAGGCGAGACAGCAATGACCTCTACAACCCGATGACTCTTGAGGAAGTGCATCGAGACTACAGCACGGTACGCTCAGTGGATTCCGAACCCCGTACTGCTGGGGAACGTCACGTTTGGCTGGAAGGACAAAACAAATTAATTATCAAGAACATTAACTACTAATTGGTTAAGCTTCATTTCTCATAACGAACGTGCGTTTATGTGCATGTAGAGGTTTGGATATTCGAATTAGATATAAAGAAGAACCAAAGTTAGCAAAATAATATTGACATTTTCAGCTAAATTAAAGTGTTTAGAAATATGTATTTTAAGTATTTCTATCAACGAATGAGGTCTGATTTGAGTTTGATAGTATTCGAATACCTGCAAATGCTTTGGGATCTACATCTTCCCACGGTATTTCAGTCGAAGATTATTAAACATTTAATCTACCATACTTACATACTCGTGCCTTGCATTAGAGTCTTGTCAACCCCTGTTGTAAAAAGGCAACCACAAAACATACCGTATCCAACCCACTCCGTCAGGTGTTCGACTGGAAGCGCTATGTGATGACCTTGCTCCAACTGCCGGGAGTGCAGGTTCTTGACGTGACGCAAGACGAGAGGATCGTCAACAGGGCACCGCTCTACTTCGACCGCTTGACTGACGTCATCCTCAAAACTCCCAAACGGTCAGTTTTGGGTGAGGCGAAAGGGGACGTTAGTGAACAGGCGCAAAGATAGGGATGGTCACATCCAAAAAGGTCAAGCGATTGGAATGGGTCGGGTTATTCTAAACAGAAGAAGTGTAAGAGAATATATGAGAAGATTAACAGAAAGATGGTGAGTAAAGTCAAACCAGAGTTTAAACAGATGTAACATGAGGCAGAAGTAAAAGGTTACTTTACTAAGTCTAAGGGGACGTAATCGAGGAAACGATCAAAAGTTCCTTTAAGTTGGCTGAGAACAGCAAACCAAAAGGGAGAGAAAGAACGCGTCAGATAAATCTAAGAGAGTGTGAAAGGAAATACGATCAGTGGAGGTTTGTCTTTATTAAGAAATCAACCTTAAAAAGCTGAGTATCTTTTAGGATTTGGTAACATTAATAGACTTCTCTTCCTCCTTCTCTTCTTCTTCCTCCTCCTCCTCCTCCTGCTCCTGTTTCTTCTTCTTCTTCTTCTTCTTCTTCTTCTTCTTCTTCTTCTTCTTCTTCTTCTTCTTCTTCTTCTTCTTCTTCTTCTTCCTCTTCCTCTTCTTCTTCTTCTTCTTCTTCTTCTTCTTCTTCTTCTTCTTCTTCTTCTTCTTCTTCTTCTTCTTCTTCTTCTTCTTCTTCTTCTTCTTCTTCTTCTTCTTCTTCTTCTTCTTCTTCTTCTTCTTCTTCTTCTTCTTCTTCTTCTTCTTCTTCTTCTTCTTCTTCTTCTTCTTCTTCTTCTTCTTCTCCTCCTCCTCCTTCTCCTTCCTCTTCCTCCTTCTCTTGTTGTTGTTGTTGTTGTTGTTGTTGTTGTTGTTCTTTTTCTTCTTCTTCTTCTTCTTCTTCTTCTTCTTCTTCTTCTTCTTCTTCTTCTTCTTCTTCTTCTTCTTCCTCTTCTTCTTCTTCTCCGCCTCCTCCTCTTCCTCCTCCCTCTCCCTCCCCTTCTACTCCCTCTTCTTCTGCTTCTGCTTCTCTTTCATCTTCTTCTTTCTCTTCTTCCTCTTCTTCTTCTTCTTCTCCTTCACAATGATCATTTCCTTCTTGAAAGTTCCTTCTCATGTCAACCATTGTTAACAACCTATTTGCCCACTGTCCCACTATTAGTACTGTGGCTAACTACATGATCTGGGGAGCTGTCCAGAATCTCATAAGCACTCAGGGAGAAGAGTACGCGGAACTGCTCAGAAAATACAGGAAGGTGAGTGATCATATTCAAAAAAAAAAAAAAAAAAAAAAACTCAATGGGTTTTTTAAAAATAAATTTTTATTTCCTTGCGAATGAGAGGAACATTGAGTTTTACAAAACTAAAAGACGTTTTGAAGTGTAATTAAAAGATATAATGATTATATATATTTATATATTAATATTATATCAAGCTTTCTTTATATCTTATTTACTATCTCTCTCTCTAGATATATTTAATAAGATGTATATATATATATATATATATATATATATATATATATATACACATATACAATTATATATATATGTGTGTGTGTGTGTAAGAGAGAGAAAGAGAGAGATAGTAAAAGAAATATAAAGATAGCTTGATAGAGATCAAATAGAGAGGTTTATAGATAGAAAGATAGATAAAAAAAAACATATGGATATAATAGATTGATGGATATTTAGATAGGAAAAGATAGATAGGTAGATTTTATATATATACATAAATATATTTATATATATATACGTAAAAATATACTTACATATATAATTAAATTGATAATTACAACATGCATACATGCACACATTTATAAATTCGTACGACATTTATGTATTCACTCACCACAACCACATACCCATAAATTTACATCTCTATATTCACATATTTACGTAGAGAGATTTAGCGAAAGATGAACAGATAAATACAGAGAGAGAGAGAGAGAGAGAGAGAGAGAGAGAGAGAGAGAGAGAGAGAGAGAGAGAGAGAGAGAGAGAGAGAGAGAGAGAGAGAGAGAGAAAAGGGGGGGGGGGTGACCAAGAGAGTCAAAACGAGAGATATACAGTTTCACAAACATAGGTCAAATGAAAAAGTACAGACAATGACTGGTTTATGGAGCCTGGCCCAAAATTAATGTTTTCTAGGAAGCTGATTCAATGGAAAACAAAGTAACTGTAATTATAATAATCTCTTAATAATACAGCGAAAAATGAGGACCATCTAACCAAACATTTCTAGATTACCCAGGCACATCACAATTTACATAAAGGTGCAAATTACCCTGAAGATTGGAATGATAAAATTATTTTTCACCAAAATAGTGTTTATGAAAAAGTTAGAGCTAAAATGTGATTATTACTGTCCTAAAAGAGAGAGGCGTGTGTGCGAACTATTTCTTGTAAGCACAGATGGGCAAAGATGGTTGAAATGAAACTGTAAGTGCGCATACAATGTAAGCGGCGGCAGATCTAAAACCGTCTGGAATAGATCTTCATCTACAGGTTATAGAGTAAGATGTAGGTAAAGAATATAAAGAGGTTTCTTGGACATGGTTTCTAGATCTAGTAGCTAGTTATGACCCATTGCCAAATACAGGTAGCTTAGATCTATCATGATTTTACGCCCATATGGCATGCATTTATCTTGAAAGCTACAGACATTTCTATATAACTGAAAGAAGCAAAGTTGTAGTATAGACCTTTGTTGAAGATATTATATACTTTTTTTATATAAGTACTTTAGTATTGACAGAGTTATTGCCCTTGATTGATTACGCAATATTTCAACGGAGTTATTGATATTTTACTCTAAAAATAATCATATTTTGGATACACTTAAAACCAAAAAAAAAAACAACGTTGGAATAATCTTTTAATTTAAGATAAAAGCTTAAATAAGATGTTTATTCTTCATTCTAGACAGAAATTGCCCTTGATACGTAAAAATAACACGAAAAAAACATCTTAATTAAGCGCTCTTCTTAGTCAAAACATTTTTAATTGAACAAATATATATTTTTTAAAAAGGATTATATGTTGTAAGAGTATATTATGAACAATATCAGACCCCGTACCATTTGGAAGTACTCCGCAGACTCATAAATTTATCATTAAGTACTACAATTAATCTTTCTTTAGTCTAAAATTGCCTATCCATCAGGGTTATTGTTTGGGAATGTGTTCAAAATTATTTGTATCCTTCTATTCATTATACTGTACCATTATAAAAAAATACATAAACACAAAAAATATATGTAAAAAAACCAAACAAAATGTAAAGAAGTCACGCCACTCTCTGCAAATAAGTTCAACTACTCAAAAATGAGACATGTGAATGAATTAAAAAAAAATTAATGAAAGAGGTTCTTTTTTCTTGTCAATATCTTTGTTAAGTTTTAATTTTCTTGAAAAATTGCCAGGTCAAAAACGAACAAAGGAAAGAACTGATAAACAAACAATGAACTGCAACTCTTTAACAAATTCCATAACAATGATCATGTCAAAGATTTAAAAAAGTAAAGAACTATGCAAAGAAAGTTTATTGAAATTATGTTGCATCATGAAAATCAAAATAAATTATTGGTATACTTTATTGTAGACAGTATTGCTCTTTTATCTAAAAACAAGCATTTTGCACACATTAGTGCTTTCCAAGCAGTGGACATATAATTCATATAATTCAAAGAAGAGGAGATGTATGTCATACAGAAATAAAAAGCTAGAAATCATAATGATAATCATTTCATCCACTTTGATATTTCCCCTTCATTTAAAAAAGTTGCAAAGAATGGGCCTTTTTGTAAACATATACATTTTCTAGGATTATAGCATGAAAATTTACAACTCCTATTTAAAATATGATTTTATGACGCACACATTTATTTAAATCAAATGAGATTGAACTAAGCATGCACCAAACTGGTCACTTAAGTATTTTTTCATACAATCCACCAAGAATAACATTTCATTCATGACATAAAGCATCAGATGCCTTTCAACTGACCTTTCATCATTCTAATTTGCATTGAGAAATGTTTTTGAAAAGTTGTGTTTAAATTGGGCTTTTCATTGACACCTAAACATGTAATATGTCTTGCATCCCAGATGAAATGAGAAGCCTTGTAACAACTACTATTTGATGATAAGTAAATTTTAAAAACTTTAAATCATATGCTTTAAAAGTCAAAAGTGTTAACAGAACTGAAAAAGAATTTTTCTTCAGGTATCAGGGAACCACCTTAAATTTGAATCATATACCATGCATTTCTGTAAACAATATCAACAAATATATTTTGTAGATTCAACTAAAGAAAAATCGACCAAATAAAATTAAAATTTCAGCTTCACAACTACAATGTAAATGATTTGTAATATTCAAGATAAATATTTTCAGCTTCAGGCACACTTTAGTAGAGTCATTGACTTTTTCAATTTGTATCTCATAGTCATACTGCTTTTTATATTTTGCTCCTCCTCCTGCTCCTGCTTTAAGTTGCCCCAACACTTCTTTACCAGTAAAGTCTGCTTCAAGCAATAGGCTGCCCATTTTCAGCATCTGTCTTTAGCCTGGCACAGTATTCTGCCTCATGCTTGGCTTTTGGATGTTTTCTTTGGACAAACAGGCTTCTTTTTCTTTGGCCATAAATCATGAACAACTCTTCACTGAAAAAAAAAAAAAAGAGACTATTGAAAGGTACCATTCTAAATGGCTTAAATTATAATCTAAAGACAAATCTAAAATCATGCAATAACAATTCTAGAGACGAAAATCAGGATTGGATTCTTTTTAGCCTCTTGACTAATAACACTTGAGCAGAAACTGAAACAACAACAAAAAAGGAGGAGTCAAGTCTACATTATTTCAAGTGATGTTTTTTTTTTCTTTGTTTTTTTTTTTTTCTATAAAAAAAAAAAAAAAGAAATGGAAAATTGTGTACATGAAAGGATTTTATAGGAATTAAATTGACCTTTTAATTTTCTGTGGTGCTTTTACTATAGGTGGAGTAGAGCTGTTTTGATTGTGAAACTTCTAAAATGGATAACTATCATACATGATGCTAACAAGTGCAACTGCAAGTAATAACTGCTACACTTAACAAGAATAGATGGAAGTGAAAAAATCCTTGACCTCTTGATTACTTGTGCTAAAGACAAAACATTTTGTTTGTCAAAAGGGTAAATGTAAAAGTCTTCATAATATTCTAGACAAAAAATAATGCTGAATGATTATTCAAGAGGAAAATTTGAATTAAATTCTTACCAGCACTGTTAACCGCTTTAAAGGGTTTGTATTATTGTCTGCTGCATGATTGATGTATCTGCCATCTGGATAGTAAAAAAAAAAAGTGTTCAAATTCTCCTTCTACTTTGGTAAAAGTTGTCCTGAGTGATAAACCACTATTATTAAACATATTGTCCAAATTAAGAGGTAGCTGCATAGATTTCATCTTGTGAAACAGTGTGAATGGTTTAATGTTAACAACACACAGTATCCGGTGTGCGGATTTTTATTAAATTTATAAAAAGCATTTCATTGTATCCATAGAAATCAAAACTAGATTGTGAAATAAGCATTACAACTGGACCACTACTCCCAAACATTTTTATTTCCTTACAAAAAACTTAAGGAAATATCTCCCAATACCGGTACTTAAAACATTACAAATCTCTCACTGTTTAATTCAAACAACTAATTTAATAAACTTTAAGAAATAATATTTGAAAATAATAACTTAATTTTCAGAAATAGGAACTTGCACTGCTTTCAGGAATGGTGGCTATCTGACACGATGAAAACAGTGCTCTATAGATTAAATCCTTTGAAAGTTTGCACCTAGATCTAAATCTAGATTGTTGAAAACCTTCTTTAAGTTATCAATATTTAAAAATTAAAATTAAGTTGCTGTTTTGGCACACTTTATAAAGATGGAGCAGGAGAGAAAATATAATAATTTATTTACTATTCTTGGAATTGGTTCACTTACACAAAAAGACAAACACATTTTCCTGCCCCTTGTATTTTTTGCACAATTTTACCCTTGAATGAGTTAAAAACAAATTCTTTCCTATCATAAACTGATACAATTTTCTCATATATGGATTTTGCATTATGATCTAGATCTAGATATTTATAATTTTCATTTTGCATAAATTTAGCCAAATCAGTTTCAAAGAAAACATTTTAAACAACATCCTGTAGCAATCCTGGGAAAGTTTGTCAGCATATTCTCTTTAAACCTTTGACTACTGTAACATATGTAGATATAAAAGCCACGTAGTATCATTCATAGAACTTTTCAAAAGAAAACAAAATAGAAAATGCAGGTTTCCTGCACTTCTCCAAAAACTAGATCTAGATCTAGATCTATCAAACTTACACAAATTGACAAAGAAGTTATTCCTGTTCAAATTTGTAAAAGTTATCTCACAGCTCTAATAAATGCACAAACATGTTGGCTCTAAAGCTAAATATAAATTTCAAAAGATTAGGAGAACTGTTCTAGCATTATTGTCTACACTTTTTAAAAAAGCGATGACTTTTCTTGTTTAAATCTGAACCTTTTCATAACTTTTCCGAATAAATATGGTTTGACATGAAAACAATCTTATCAAATCGTGTTAAGTGATAGAAGATCCAAATATTTGTGAGAACAATAAGAAAAACCGAAAATTTACATTAATCCTTTCCAAGTTACAAAGAATATGACTATGCAGAACTTGATGAATGCCTTTTCTTGAGATGAATTATCTAGACTCTAGATCTACATTTTCCAAGTAACTTACACAAAAATGACGAATGAGACGCCATTACAGTATCCTCAATTCCTTGACTCTTAAGTAAGTTATCCAAAA
>JAWDGP010002278.1:50000-72500 GCA_033675545.1 Elysia crispata
TTGCTGCCCTAATTGCCTACGGCAATTTACCTTGACTACACACCGAAGGTTGTGTTTTCAAGGTGGAATTAAAAAAAAAATATTTATATCATCTATTACAATAGACATAAGCCTATGCATTCTATTGATAAACAATCATTTATTTTTATGTGACGTGTTTCCAGGTTCTGTTTGGAATATCTGCTGAGATGGCTCGGTTCCGCTTATGCGCAGGCTACGCCACGAGCAATCTCGACCAGTGTGTTGGGAGGATGTTCATCAAAGACAACTTCCAGGTGGAAGCGAAAGTTACGGTACGATCATAAGTATGAGGTTGTCTCCTCCTTACATATTAAGTAACTTTTCCAAGTGGAAGCGAAAGTTATGGTACGATCATAAATATGAGGTTGTCTCCTCTTTATATATTTAGTAACTTTTCCAAGTGCAAGCGAAAGTTACGGTACGATCATAATTATGAGGTTTTCTCCTCTTTATATTTTTAGTAAGTTTTCCAAGTAGAAGCGAAAGTTATGGTTCGATGTTATGAGGTTGTCTCCTTTTTATATATTTAGTAAGTTTCCCAAGTGGAAGCGGAAGTAATGGTACGATCTTAAAAGGTTGTCTCCTCTTTATACACTTATTAAGTTTTCCAATCGGAAGCGAAAGTTATGGTACGATTGTACGAGGTTGTCTTCTTTTTATATATTTAGTAACTTTTTATATCGCAGTTTTCATCCTTTTTATTTATTGATAGCCGTTTCTTCACATCATTTTCGGCAATCGTAAAAGAACGTTTATTTATTTATGATTCTTTTTTAAAGCAGTTTTTCTCAAAATAGATGTCGAAATGAATTAAAACTGTCACCCACGTTAATTTATCTGATCGAATTTAGACTTATTAAACTTGCAAAAGCTGTTGCTTGTTATGAAACCACATCATCTTTCGGTTTGAGGATAATTATGCATGTCTTTTAATGTTGAGATTTTGATGTGTGACTGTCCTTCAGGTGCTGGACATGATTAAAGAACTCCACAAATCTTTTAACGAGCTATTGGATGATCTTGAGTGGATGGACGATAAAACGAGGAAGATGGCCAAAGAAAAAGTAAGGGACTCTGTGGACGAAGGGTTCACATCACGAAATAACCGGGATTACGAACAATGGAAACCGTTCCTCATACAGTTTGAGTCAAGAGTAGTTATAAAAGCTAGTCACCCGATTTGTATTCAGTATCTGGATCGGTATTTCTGTTACTTTTCGAGTTTCTTTTCTAGTCTGTGAAGAATTGATACAACATGCTAAGGGATAATAGTATGGAGAAAAGGGTTAATTACGAAATAACCCGCATATGAATAATGAAAACCGTAACTCGGCTTATTTGAGTCGAGAATATTTATAAAAGCTAGTCATCCGATTGTATCCAGTATTTGAATCAGCATTTCTGTCACTTTTCGAGTATATTGTCTGTGAAGAAATGATTATACATGTTGGGGAAAAATGTACAGATGGTTCCATTTTTAAGACAATGTCATGCAATGAAATATGCAAAAGTGTGTTGCTCCTCCACAGAACGACTTCATCTCACCTAAGATTGGCTACCCGGAACAGGTGATGAACGATACGTACCTGGAGGAACGCTACTCCATCGTGAGATGCTACTGATACGTCTTAGTGTTTGTGTATCGTTACTGATACGTCTTAGTGTTTGCGTATCGTTACTGATACGTCTTAGTGTTTGCGTATCGTTACTGATGCGTCTTAATGTTTGTATATCGTTACTGATGCGTCTTAATGTTTGTATATCGTTACTGATGCGTCTTAATGTTTGTATATCGTTACTGATGCGTCTTAATGTTTGTATATCGTTACTGATGCGTCTTAATGTTTGTATATCGTTACTGATGCGTCTTAATGTTTGTGTATTGTTACTGATGCGTCTTAACGTATATGTATCGTGACTGATATGTCTTAATGTTTGTGTACATTTACTGATTATGTCTTAGCGGATATGTACCGTTACTGATATGTTTTAATGTTTTACTGATTATGTCTTAACGTATATGTATCCTTACTGATATGTCTTAACGTTTGTCTATCGTTACTGATATGTCTTAACGTTTGTACATCGTTACTGATGCTCTTATTGTATGTGTATCGTCGTGCTTTCTTTTTTTTCTTAGGGCTGTTTCTATTTCTCCTCTTATATGTGTGTTTCTCATTCTTTCTCTGTCTATCTTTCTCTCTCTCTCTCTCTCTCTCTCTCTCTCTCTCTCTCTCTCTCTCTCTCTCTCGTAATAATAATGTAATATTATTATTATTGTTATTATTATTATTGTTATTATTATTATTATTATTATTATTATTATTATTATTATTATTATTATTATTATTATTATTATTATTATTATTATTATTATTATTATTATTATTATTATCTTTATTATTATTATTATTATTATTATTATTATTATTATTATTATTATTATTATTATTATTATTATTATTATTATTATTATTATTATTATTATTATTATTATTATTATCTTTATTATTATTATTATTATTATTATTATTTCGTAATAATGCAAGATCTAAAAGGAAATAGGCACACAGCTTTATAATTATAAAGCTCTCTCTTTTTTCTCCTAATATTTTTGTCCCTTTACCTCTCTCCTCCATATCCTTCCTTTCTACTTAGGCCTTTCTTTTTCATTCGCCTTTAATCATAAAATTGCCCCACCGTTCATTCCTCAATTATTTTACCACTCTTTGCCTCAGTTGCTATTTTTCTCTCATACATTATTTTATCTAGTCTCGGAGTGATAGATTTAAGCCGGCCTAACAAACAGTTCTTAAGAGGGATTAGATTCTCCATTGCGTGACGCTGTGACCATCCAGGATTATTTTTTAGTTTTAATATCACATGAGCTTTTATTCATATTGTCTTTTTTTTTTCTCTGGCATTTAAAAAAAAGGCTAGAAACCAGAGTTTGAAAGAGTCTCATTTTAATATTGAGGATTTTTGAAAATTTCATTCTACCTTTCATTCATACTGGTGTGACTTAGAATTTGATTTTTGTTGATTGTTTCATGTTTGCATGCTTAGCAATGCTATTTTACCATTTCACGTTTCTCTTTCCCTTCTCCAAACCTAATGATTCGTAAATTTGTCTTCAGTTTACTTATTACAGAGACAAATATTTCGAGAACGTGCTAGAGAACAAGCGACAGGCCGTCAGTAAAAACTTGCGAGAGCTTAGGCAGCCCTTTGACAAGAAAAAGTGAGTACATCATGGAAGGTTGGTTTAAATCTTGTTTCTTTTTACAATGAAGCAATATGAAATGAATAAGCAAGTATGTTTGTGTGGTGTGTATATATATATCTTGAAAATTTGTCTTCCCTAGTAGTCCACGACTTCGAAGTTTCGTGCCTTGTGGCACTCGTCAGGTGTTGTTGTTCTCTGTATGTAGAATGATTTTTCAAAATATACAATGCTCCTTAAGTGTCAAGCATTTTCATTGTGTTATTTGACACAACAACTATGTATATATATTTATATATGTATATTTATATATATATATATTATATATATATGCATGTTATTATAAATATTTATAATCTCTGTGTGTGTCTCTCTCACTCCCTCCCTCCCTTTTTCTCTCTCAACCACACACATACACCCTCTCTCTCTCTATCCATCTATTTATCGAAAGTGATATTAAGTTCAAAGAGCACTGCTTTTTTTCAGTATGTTAGACAATCGATATATGATACATCTCTTTCTCACCCTACAAAAATTAAAAAGCAAGAAAAAAAAAAACAAAAAAAAAACGACGTCTTAATTTGATCCAGCCGACAGTGAAAAAAAAGGAAGATAATCCTGTACATTTAAGTAGTAAATTTGTGCGACACTTATTTTCAATTTCACACCTTAATTGGGGGTTTTTCCAAACATAATTTAACCCATTATCTTATAGCGAAAACAACGAGATGTGTTTCAAACATCTTATGAAGAATGAAAAAAAAATTGAACTTAACTACATTTGTTGGGAACTTCTATACATTACATTATAATGATCTAACCCGATCTTTGAATCTTTAGTGTCTAGCTGTTACCTTATTTTTTTCCTGAATCTCCTGAGCTGAAAATGACCAACCCATTTGTGTTTTCTTCTTTTTTATATGGAAACGAATTTTTCCCCTTATCTTCGAAGATTTATACTTTATAGTTTTCCTTAATACAAAAGGAGTCAATGTATGCCCATGTTTGACAGTTTTAGGAATAATTATGATTTGCCTCATTCCCTAGAAAATTTATTCCTAACCCGATGTTCAGGTTAAATTATGGTTATTTTGCCAAAAGTTTTACTGGCTGAAATCTCAAATCTAATATTGCACTAACTGATAAATAAATGTCTAGAGTCGGTTTACAAAGCCCTTTCTTGCTCTTACGAAGTTTTTTTTTTTTTTTTTAACGATTTTTGTCAAGGGAGAAATCTTCATATGGTCTCTGGGTTGTAGATGAAGCAGAGTTATATCCCTGGTTGGGAGTGAAGCTTTTAGGGAGGAGGTTACCGTGTGCCGTGGGTTTAGTCGCAAGAGCATTGGGCCGATAATAGGAAAAGTTACGGTTAGATTCCTTGCTGATGATACGAAGGGTTAGGGTTCGATTTCTGGCTGATTATACGAAGTTTTGGGGTTTATTTTTGGTTAATGATGCTAAGTTTTAGGGTTCTATTTCTGGCTGATGATACAAAGATTTTAGATTCGATTTCTGGCTGATGATACGAAGATCTAGAGTTCGATTCCTGGCGGATGATACAGAGATTTACAATTCGATTTTTTGCTGATTGTACGAAGATTTAGGGTTCGAATCCTTGCTGATGTTACGAAAGTTTAGGGTTCGAGTTTTGACTAATGATACGACAATTTTGGGTTTGAATTCTGGCTGATGATATGAAAATTTAGAGTTCAAATTCTGGCTGATGATACGAAGGTTTAAAGTTCGAATTCGGGCCGATCATACGATGGTTAGAGTTTGAATTCTGGCCGATGATACGAAGGTTTATGATTCGGTTTCTGGCCGATGATACAAAGATTTAAGATTCGGTGTCTGGCCGATGATTCAAAGATTTAAGATTCGGTTTCTGGCCGATGATACAAAGATTTCAGATTCGGTTTATGGTATGTTATACAAAGATTTAAGATTCGGTTTGTGGCCGATGATACAAAGATTTAAGATTCGGTTTCTGTCTGATGATACAAAGATTTTAGATTCGGTTTCTGGCTGATGATACGAAGATTTAGGATTTTACTTCTAGCCGATGAAACAAAGATTTAAGATTCGGTTTCTGGATGATGATACAAAGATTTAAGGTTTGATTTCTGGCCGATGATACAAAGATTTAAGATTCGGTTTCTGGCTGATGATACAAAGATTTAAGATTCGGTTTCTGGCCGATGATACGAAGATTTAGGATTCGATTTCCGGACGACGATACGAAGATTTAGGATTCGATTTCTGGATGATGAAACGAAGATTTAGGGTCGGAATACTCATCTTGACAGCAGCACAATAGAATCTGCGACAGTTAGAGACTACTGCCCCATCGCAACTAGTCCTTGCTGCCTTCTCCTGTTATACCCTGCAGGTGCGGCACCAAAAAGCTAATCACCTACAGAGAGTTTACGGGATCAGAAACGATCAAGCAACAAAAGGTTAAATACTGCAGGTCATCAGTGTTCCAATAACCACATTTTAAGCATAAAATTATGGTGAAACTGTATGGAATTTATGGTAAAAGTGTAGGGAAAAAAGATATAAAGAGATGAATAACTGCGAATGGAAAATAGTCCGGCTCGAAGTTCTTTGTTTTCTTTTGTTTTTGTGAATTTGTTCTTATTTCTTAGTTATCGAAAGGATATTTTGTGGGATTTTAGTTTTGTTTTTTTGTTGGTTTTGCTGTTTTTTTTCCATTCATGATCCTTGTTTCTTCCATAAAGCAACGGTCTTCCGGTATTAATCAATACATAGAACTTTTTAAGCATCTTACGGATGCTTTTTTTTTTTCGTAACATATAAGGACCATCGCAAGACTGATATTTGAGAATCAAACATCGAGGTCTGCAGAGAAGTCGTGTTGCATGTACGTTCACGGAGCCGATCAAACTAGGCGCAGGGCTTCATAAGACAGTCTAGCCATCCACAACTTGACCTTAGGTAGAAAACACCGTGCGCTTTATTTCATCCTCAATAATAACTTGTAATAAACAATCGGTTTGAAGCAATGCCTTATATGAATCGTATTAATTTTCTTTCCCAGATGGGAAGGCGATCCGTCACAGGTTAACGCCTACTACAACCCTGTGAAAAATCAGATCAGTAAGATACCTAAAAAAAAAGAGAAAAATTGCTCTTTCTTTCTTGTTTATTTCTTTTCTTTTTTTTTCTTTTTCTTATTTTTTTTTGTATAATGCACACACACACACACACACACATATATATATATATATATATATATACTTATGATTGTCTTACATGATGATATTATGTTTTCATAGTCAGAATGAATTCTTGCCTTTGACTTTTGTCCCCATATCCCACTAGATTCCAAATTTTTTACAAAAAAAAAAAAACCCAACTATTTATCTTCCTCAAATATATTGCATAGTCAGTTTTTGTTTCTTTTTGTGTATGTTAACCAAACTTTTTTTCAACTATATTTTAATATTAAATATTAAGTTTCCGTGTTATTCTTGACTTGGGGGTTTCTAAATCAGAATTGAAATGGCAAGGGTTCGACCCCTTTAAACCTTTGGTTGTGTCTTTGGACAAAGTCTCTCAATTTTCCTTTTTCCGTCGAAATATAAACTGGGTACCAGCTCAGAGCGGATGTTAAAACATGCGACTTATTAACGTGATGAGCAGGGCATGGCTGGCATGCTTTGTATCTTCATCACGTTGCTGAGACTGGTACGCTCCGACTGTCGTGATCTACTGGGCTCTCCAAAACGATCTTTACTAAATTATTTTACTTGGGAATTCAAAGCACTAAAATGGTTCTGATAAATATCGGTTATTTGCTTGTATAGGTGAGACAGCAAACTGTCCATGGCGATGTCTATTTTACTTTTTCATATTTTTTTTATGTCTATTTAGTGCAATTTCGCTGGGATTTTTTTTATATTTCTCTTTTTTCGGTTTTTTTTTGCCTCTTCACATTCTTGTTTTAACACGGCACAATAGACCTAGAGATCCGATATTGAATAGGTAACCGCCCCTTCCACAAGTGTGTGTATAGTTTAATGTTTAAGTTTTATCCTAGAAGTACTGTTTTCACTGTCCGGTACATTTTGTTCTATGTTTCGCCATGATAAACACCTTTATAATTATTTTTTGTTTTAACCATGTTAAAAACATCTTGCATTTCTGTGATGTTATTGATATATGTTTCAGTGACCAACAAAACACAGTGTGTTTGGTTATTTTCATTATTAAACATCTTGCATTTCTATTATTACGTAACTGACCTTTGTTTCAGTAACATGATAGTAAACACACAATGTTATTGTTTGGTTTACCCTGATATACAGTGTTTCCTGCGGGGATTCTCCAGCCGCCTTTCTTCAGCATGACGTACCCCAAGTGAGTAGAGATATCTGCTTTTCTCTAGTTGTCTATAGAACAAGTTGACAATTGTTTTATGCTTGATGATTTTTTCTATTGTTTATGTATAAAGAATGAATTTGATCATGGGGTTAAAAGCGCATCTTGTGATGCGAGTGAATTTAAGGCTTCATGTTTATGTAAAAAAAGGGGGAATTAAGGATTTAAATATTTTGGTTCCATATGGTACAATAAAGACAGTCCAGCTGACAGTATGTTACTCACCAGCGAGTGAGCGAAAAAAATGTGAGAGAGTTAGAGAAAACAGTGAGAAAGAAAAGGGAGAGAGAGAGAGAAAGAGAGAGAGAGAGAGAGAGAGAGAGAGAGAGAGAGAGAGAGAGAGAGAGAGAGAGAGAGAGAGAGAGGATGGGGGTGGGGAGGAGGCAGGTAGAGATATGAGACAGGAGCCATATTATTACTACCTGGCTGATCCCAGTCTGCAGAATCCGAACTGATTAATGGGTGGGGCGTCTACAAACGGACTTTGCTTTAAATTTTTATGGTCTTTATTATTCGCACGCAAAACGTCAAAGTCCCATTTTTTTCACTGTACTGTACTGTTTCCCAAGATAGTAGGTAAGCTTTTCTTACCTTTTTTTCATTTTCTGTGTTTCTCTATTGTGGATTAAGGCAGCTAACATGGTCAAAATTTTTTCTTCAATACAGACCTGAAAGTCATAGGTTTATCACATGATTGTGTGGCTTGAAATTCCCGTGCTTGAAGCCAAAGTAAAAGACAAGATTATGTAGCTAACATATGCAAGACCATGTCTTTTCAATAACCAGATCGCTAAATTACGGAGGTATAGGTATCGTCATAGGTCATGAGATAACGCATGGGTTCGATGATAAAGGTGAGAGGTTGGAGGTCAGGCTGGTGGAGGTGATGCACCCAGTAAAGAATACCGTCCTTGATCCAAAAATCGTTTGCCTTCAGCACATGTGTATTAGACTTGCCTGATTCTTTTAGACACCGCAATAAAACATTGCACCTAAAATTCAATGATACACTTACATTTTTAGCTTACAAATTTATCTACTTATGTATTTATTCTTTTTTAATCTATCAATTTGTTGCTTTTTTTAAACCAGCTTGAGGTGAACCCTTCAATTTAAAGAAGGCTTTAGGATCATTTTATTTAATTCTCAAAGCGTTGTCTACTAAAACCTTTTTATGAAAAATTAAATTCTTTTTTGCACAGGGTTTGATCATAATAATAATAATAATAATAATAATAATAATAATAATAATAATAATAATAATAATAATAATAATAATAATAATTATGATGATGATGATGATGATGTTTTTTCTTCGATGATTTTTTCCCGGACACAACGCTTCGAGGATTATGATCTTAGTCATAAAGAGTTACCGCCCCTTTTTAAGACCCCGCTTGGTTTTAATAGAACACTAATAATTTTCTCTTGCCATTTCACATTATAATTTTTTTTTCATGATCAATTTGCACATCCTATTCGCACCATAATAATTTCAAATCATTACGGGGATATCTTTTAAAAGATTTGCTTTAGTCCTAGTTAGAAGACCGCTGTTTCAAATCAAATTGTTAAGGTTTTAATAAATCATTCACGTTCGCCTTATTTTTTTTTAATTTTTAAATTATGCTTTCATCATTTGAGTTTATCTCAACTAAGCATTATCGCAAAGATAAGGTCGATCTGGTTATGGTTACTCCCTATTTTTCTTCTAATGATTAGTGTTCCCAAAGTGCCGTGCTGAATATATATATAAATTTGAGCTCCACATTTTTTTTACTTTGTATATTGAATCAAAGAAAATTCCCATGTCCAAAACAAATATTTTTATATGTATATAAACACACACACACATTACGGTATTCTAATTCTGCTCTTTTCCTTCATGAAGTCACTCCTTTCTTACATCGCCCTTCTCCAGGGTCCGAATTTTAAAAAAAAGACTAAACAAATTTCAATCATTTTGAACCTCCTTCCTCCTTTGCCCCTCCCCCTCTCCCCCCGATGCAAGATCTATGAACTTTGGTGGCATCGGTTTCTTGATTGGTCACGAAGTAACTCATGGTTTCGATGATAAAGGTTCGACGCATCTTGCTGTGTTACCTTCCTTGTTCTTTACGAGAATGTATTAATTTTATCTCTTTCTTTTTCTACTTCCGTTACTCATTCTTTACAAGAATGTATTTATTTATTTCTTTTTCAACATCCGTTACTCATTCTTTACAAAAATATATCTATTTATTTCTTTTTCAATTTCCTTTACTCAAACTATTACGTCATTTGCTACTTCTTCATTCAGTAAAACGCTCACAGCATGTTTCCTCTTTTTTTTTAAAATCTGTGTTCTGGTAAAAAGTGCATACGCTCTATCACTGAGGGATAGATTTAACCCTTCTAAGATTCATCAACGCAATATACAGTAATCTTATGGTTCTTAGTGCATCGGATAGTGGTGATTAATCTTATGCTCCCACTGTTTTAACTTTTGTACAGTTAAAGCATTTACGTGTAGCAGAGCGACTGTCGTCATGAAACAATTTGAAAAACGTAAGTTTATCTGGATCCAGCTTCCCTCTTAAATATGCATGGAATGTTACTATAAATTCAATTAATCATTTCATCATCTCTTGTCAATGACAAGAAGGCGGGGTTTCTAGAGTCACCATGTTCAAATTGCACATAAAACCCCCAAATATATATATATTGCTTGGGATGTTGAGATAAAATTTTGAAATGAACATTACATGAATAATTATGAATGTGATTGCAGCATTCGTTCAACGCTTGTTATTTTTTTTTCGAGCTGGTGAAATGAAATCTTGGAAGAAAATCATTAATGGTTAATGCTTTGAAAGCAATATCTATTAGGCAACGTTTAGTTGGGCCCATGAAATGAAATCTTTAAGTAACCATAAATGATTATGGTTGCGATAGCGAAGTTTATAAGACAGTGTTTAATGGGGCTTATGAAATAACATGCGATGAAATCTTGCATCCTCATCAATTTTTTGGACATGATTGCGGAATTAAAACTTAAAAAACTCAAACTAATTCTCAGTGGTTGGGCATGGGTAACTAGTGCTCCAGAACCCTGTCGACAATAGCTGGGCTCTTGATATCATAATTATCTTAACCTTATTCTCAACAACAGTTGGGATCCAAACTGAGCAATTTTCACCTCAGAGTGATGTCATGGCACGCCAGACCATTAGGCCCTCTGGACAAAAGTAAGGAGCTGGTCAACTTGCTTGTATCCAAACTGAGCAATTTTCACCTCAGAATGATGTTAGGGCACGCTAGACCATTAAGTCCTCTGGACAAAAGTAAGGAGCTGGTCAACTTGCTTGTATCCAAACTGAGCAATTTTCACCTCAGAATGATGTTAGGGCACGCTAGACCATTAAGTCCTCTGGACAAAAGTAAGGAGCTGGTCAACTTGCTTGTATCCAAACTGAGCAATTTTCACCTCAGAATGATGTCAGGGCACACCAGACCATTAAGCCCTCTGGACAAAAGTAAGAGCTGGTCAACTTGCTTGTATCCAAACTGAGCAATTTTCACCTCAGAATGATGTCAGGGCACGCCAGACCATTATGCCCTCTGGACAAAAGTAAGGAACTAGTTTACTTGCTTGTATCCAAACTGAGCAATTTTTACCTCAGAATGATGTCAGGGCACGCCAGACCATTATGCCCTCTGGACAAAAGTAAGCATCTTGTCAACTTGCTTGTACCGAAACTGAGCAATTCACCTTAGAATGATGTCAGGGCTTACGAAACCATTATGCACTCTGGACAAAAGTAAGGAACTAGTCAACTTGCTTCTATCCCAAATGAGCAATTTTCACCTGAGAATGACGTAAGAGCTTGCCAGACCATTACGCACTCTGGACAAAAGTAGGGAAGTAGTCAATTTGCTTGTTTCCAAACTGAGCAATTTTCACCTGAGAATGATGTCAGGGCTTGCCAGACCATTGTGCTCACTAGACAAAAGTAAATCGTTGGTCAACTTGCTTGTTTGTCAAGAGTATCGAATCGGAGGATTTTACTGAAGAGAGCATAGAAGTGAATTGATCATTTCTTGAGAAGACGTTCATACAAATCCACTAGACTGTCCAGGTAGTTTAGATTGGAAGGCTGCACTAGAATTCCATGGCCCAAAACGTAAACATTAGGTATTTTCGTATCGGTTTGTGTCAAACCAAAAGATATAGCATATGATTCATATGGACTTGAGAAAAAGATGTACTATACTAACTTGCGCATGGAAAGGTGGTAAAATTCTCGCTCTCCTTGTATTCTTCGTCTCTACTCTCGGTAATTTTGGAATGTTTACTACTGTTAGCTGTATGTGGTAACTTTCTGTACTATTTAGTGATATCTTTTTTTTATTGAAGCTAGAGAATAAGTCCAGCACCAGATTAAGAGGCATGCGTATTAATGCCTTTCACTTTTCCTTTTTGTTTCAAAACCACCAGTTTGAAAGAATAATGAACACAATATGCTGCGTTATAGACACTGCTCAGAAGTTTTGTTTATCATAGATTACTGAAAATGTTTATGGCGTAATTTAATTTTTCTTAAAGTTTAGTGCGTTTAAGAGAGATCTATAGGATGCTCCATTTGTATGGTGTACTTAAACAAACTATAAATGAAAATAGTTAGTTGATTTTATATAATCCAAATCCTTTTTATGAATGCTTTTAAATATTCACCATGCTTTAAGTTAAAAAGATGTGGGCAGCCATGAAAGTCCACAAAACGGTGCATATTGAGGCAATAATTCCGGGACTCCTTGCCTTTTAGATAGTGTTATAAGGAACTCTTTAGAATTAACTGGTTTCCCATTATGATATGTAACATTAGATTTGCACAAATGCCTAAGCTTTTTTTCTTTTTTTTTAAACAAACTAACATTTAATTATGTAGAACACCTAAACGCATCCTTCCACAAAGCCAAGTTAAAATATCACTTCTATAATTAATGTCAATAAAATTAGTCTAACACTCCTTAAGCTGAATAAATATTTTATTGATAGAATAAAAAGAATAATACTGTAAAAAAATCTGCACGTTTTACTTTTAGAGATACTAGCTGCAATGCCGGATAAAGCTGTAGCTAAAGCATTTTTCTTTACCAGATCGGACAGCTGTTAAAATTAGACTGATAGCGCGGGTTTTTCCTGCCCCGCCACTTACATCAAGAGCAAAGATCTACCCATGTTTCTGTATTACAGACTCAAGTACAGCGTCACACACTTCTTTTGTTGATCATTCAGCTGTGGGTTATCCTGATAGACTTTTTCTTTTAGATTTTCTAAGTCGAATTAGTTCAATTCCTCGTTGACAATCCTTTGTTGTCCTCCTTGACACTCATCATGGTTTGCAGGTGGCATTTGAAAGTTTTTTTTTTTTTTTTCAAATCCAATCCATCATAATCCAGAATGTGTTGGATTTCCATCAATACCTGGTTTTCTATGTACAGATTCAGCTCTGTGACTTTGTCATGTCCCTTACCATAATGTCTCGGCACAGTTCTAATTTATGCTTGTGCCAGGATCCGAGAGGATCAGCTGGGCGGCAATAGATGAGGATAGTTGTAAAGGCTGGTCGTGATTGTGGACCAAATCTGATAGCCGATGCCTCTTGCATTGCTGCATCCTTCTCTGTATCATTATCAAGCTGTCCAAGTCTATTGCAAGCGTCTTGAAAGGATGTAAAAATCGATCATTTGGTTGTTTTAAGATCTTTAAAGCTAGTTGCACCTGGCTTGAGGTGTAACAGAAGTCTGAAATAGTAGAGCTCTGCCTGGTGAGGACTGAGGGATATAGTTGGAATACACTCTATGCAATCAGTTCTATATTCATCTGGGTTCTCCGGATTTCTCAATTCTCGTTTTGGTCTCTGCCACTTGTTCTCTTTCATATTCCAAGCAAAAAAAAATTGGAAAATGTGGATAGAGGAAAGCTCTCGCTGTTGGGTCTTCTGCATTTTTCTTATAGAAAATTGTCAGTTCTGTGTCTGGGGTCCTTGGGTATACATAGTTCTAGATCTAGATCTGGCTAGCCTAGGTACCTGGATATACGTTTAGATCTAACCGAGAATAGCTCAAATGAACAGTCTTAACTTTTACATCAATAGGCACCGATTGAGAAAAGGCTAATCACCTAGATCTAGTTTCGTCACCGGTCTTAGAAATCAAAACAAACGTTGTGTTCGTTTCGGCTTAAAAACAAGCATAGATTTGTACGGCTCATTAAAATCTCTTCCTAGCTCAATGGTTTGTCTCGCATGCTTAATAGGGTTTAAACAGGGTTTTAAAATGTCGTTTTGTAAATCCGTCAAGCAACTTTGGGATTTAAAAATATGACCACGTAAAATAGCGTGATCTACAGTAGCTTTCTATATATTTTTTATTTTTTTTTTTATTGGCGGCCCATACAAAGCTGATGATCCGTCAAAGGTTTGAGGTTACGATCTTAATATTATGATTGCTGATAATACAATTCGGACGCTATGTATAGAAACCTTTTTTGTCATTATGATTTCATGCTAGAATGACAGAGCTCGCACTGAGCTTTATATTTGAGGCAGAGATAACTTGTACTACTTGGCCGAAACACGTCTTCCTTTTGATACAATAAATAAAATATGGCGCTTAAGGTCATTACACCATTCTGTTGAATAAATTCCTGATGCACTAATGTTAAAGCCAAGAAGTATGTATCACCGACGTGGATTTATTTTATTTCTAATTATAAACGTTCCGGCTATCGTCCAAAAACGACAATGCGCTTACTATATTGAAAGTGTAGAAATCTATAGCTTCTGAGCCTAAGAGGAAAAGGATGAAAGGTAGCAAAATATTTATTCACGATCTCTAAATATTATATACATGTATATAAATTTTTGCTCGCACTCATACCATACGCTTTTAAATACCCCTTTCAGTTTAGTGATTGTTCTGGACAACCACGTATCACGCTATTTACATAAATTATACCTGCTTTGGAAAGCTTTTTTTTAAAGGCTTAAGCTTTTTTGGCATTATATCTTAAAGGTTTTTCGATTATCATCCTCTCCTATAATAAGTCTAGATAAAAAAAATGCAATGTATCTGAAATTCCTAATATTCTTTTAAATGATTAAGGAAATTTATCATTACACTTGAAGCAACATTTCACATTCTAAAAGCTTAGCTACTGTAGAATCCTTTTCAAAATGTTTATAAGATGATTCCATTGTCAATGGATCAAGAAATATTTTCGGTAAAATCCTCTGCTTTATGTAGCTGCTTTGTTGTTGATGTTTTCTGAGTTCAGTGATCTTGTGTAATTTTTTTCCATCTTTTCTTGATTTTATCTAAAAATCTTGTAATCTATTTTATTCTTTTATTCCATTATATCTTGTTAAGATGCTATTAGTTATTGTATTACATTCTTGATTTAAGTTGTGCATTCAATATAGGTATATCTGCCATGGCTTTGTTTTCTCACCAACTCATTATCTGGTATTAAATCACTGCCAATATATTAGTTTTCCTGGATCTTATCGCAGTCTTTTTCATTATGGCCAAAGTTGCTTTTGTTTTTCATCAGTTAGAATTGATTTTAATTTTTTTCCAAGTTTCCACATCAAATTTCAATCTATGCTTACCCTTGTAGTTAAATATGTATCTTTATCGTTTTTGTTTTTTTTTAACATTCTCGTAAGCTCAATGAACCAAGCTGATTGTATCTGCCAGGTCGACAGTATGACAAATATGGCAATCTGGTGCAATGGTGGGCTAAAGAAGCCGAGATGAAGTTCAAGAAAAAGGCCCAGTGTGTCATCGACCAGTATGGCAATTTCTCGGTGCCAGGGATTGATATGAATGTGAGTCACAGTATTCATAGTTGTATGAGAAGAACCATTGCTCTACCCGTGGAGGAAGGAGAAGAAGAAGAAGAAGAAGAAGAAGAAGAAGAAGAAGAAGAAGAAGAAGAAGAAGAAGAAGAAGAAGAAGAAGAAGAAGAAGAAGAAGAAGAAGAAGAAGAAGAAGAAGAAGAAGAAGAAGAAGAAGAAGAAGAAGAAGAAGAAGAAGAAGAAGAAGAAGAAGAAGAAGAAGAAGAAGAAGAAGAAGAAGAAGAAGAAGAAGAAGAAGAAGAAGAAGAAGAAGAAGAAGAAGAGAAGAAGAAGAAGTAGAAGAAGATGAAGAAGAATAAGAAGAAGAAGAAGAAGAAGAAGAAGAAGAAGAAGAAGAAGAAGAAGAAGAAGAAGAAGAAGAAGAAGAAGAAGAAGAAGAAGAAGAAGAAGAAGAAGAAGGGAGGAGGAGGAGGAGGAGTTTATTTATTGTTATAAGTTTGCTTTAAAAATTGACCTTAAAACCAATACGATAACTATGACAATAGTTGAAATTAAAACCATTATGATTTCACTTCCAGAATTTTCAACAAAGAAGGATTTGATGAACATATTTTCCTTGCTTGAAATGGTAATAAACGTTTTTTTTTCTTTTAATCTGAGAAGTTCCTTTTTTTTTTAAAAACTTTTTCCAGCTCAACGGAGTCAACACGCAAGGTGAAAATATTGCAGACAATGGAGGACTCAAGCAAGCTTTCAAGGTAATTTGTCATTGAGAGATATAGCATTTCGTTTTTGCATTTAACCTTGAAATTGGAAAGACGTCAATGCTATGTTATCGCTGACATTTTGATATAGCTTGCTTAGTAGAAGTTAACCATCGTGCATCCGTGGCAGACACACAAAATACTCGTATCAATACAAGCTGGAAACCCCATTCTACGAAGGGGACTCTGATGTCAATTTGCGGAGGCTGAGGTGTGTGGGTATATTGAATAAGCTTATAATTTGTTATGTTATCTATCCTTTTAGTTACATGATCCACATATATGCCTCCACCTATCTTTACCTAAAATCTAGATACCTCGATAATTCCTATTCTAAACACAAAATCTCGATCTACGACTTAAATCCTTTTGATATTCTAAGGCTAAATATAAAATCTAGATCTTAACCTTCTGATTTGAGCCTAACTGCTGTAAATATTTAGGCCCTATATCTAGAACCTATGTCCAAGCAGCTTTTTTAGATGCTTTACTCAGATCTTACACTATATCATTTAGTTCTAGATCTAGACCTATTCGAGACGGTTTTAGAACTGCCGCCCCTTACATTGTATGCGTACTTTCAGTTTCATTCCTGCCAACCCTGCCCAGCTGTGCTTACACTGTAAGCTCGCAGATTTTCTTTTTAAAAAATAATATTCATGTTTTTGCCTTTAGTTTTCCAGAAACACATTTTGATGGAAAATAACACTATCGCTCCAATATTCAGGAAAATTTACAACTTTATGCAAAATTTGACATGCCTAGGTGGTCTAGAAATACTCGGTTACATGGTCCTCATTTATCGCATAGCTACATTATTAATAGATGCAGGTTTCTAATTCTTAATCTTGCATTTAATCTCTGATGAAGAAAAATTGCCATTTGGTGCGATGTTACCTCATTTTTATATGTATACAGATGTTTTATTATGATAGGTAATCAATTTATTTATTAGCTTATTTATTTATTTATTCATTTGTATAATTATTTACTAGCGCTTGTCTTGCACAAAATAAATCAGAGGTTCCACATAGATCTAAACCTTCCTTGTTTTCATTCTGAAAAGATCTAATGGTTAGCCACTTTTACTCTTTCTGCTTCAAAAAGGGTTATACAATAAAGGTCAGCGAATACAGACATGTATCAGCTGGCAAGGTCTTGTAAACTATCTTTCATTTGTTAAAATGTTGACTTCAACCGGCGATCATGCATCTTTAAACTTTTGCTAAAAAAAAAATATCGTCACATTGGCAGATCTTGCGGCGATAAGGCGGACCGTGGTAAAACCAGGTGGTTTTACTGGTTTCGGATAATTAAACCATGGTTTGCGTCTACGTAAGCGAGATTTGCGTTACCATAGTCACTAGTCAACCAGAACCGTGTGGGCGGTGGTGCCCAAGCCAAAATCTGAAACGATTATCCGCTAAGGCTGCCTGTCATGTCTTCAATATAACTTCTGCAAAGTGTAAAGAGCATTATCTCATGAATCCAGGCCTGCAGAGGAACTGCTTATTTATGTTAATGAGTCCATTATCTCATGAATCCCGGCCTGCAGAGAAACTGCTATTTATGTCAATGAGTCCATTATCTCATGAATCCCGGCCTCCAGAAGAACTGCTATTTATGTCAATGAGTCCATTATCTCATGAATCCCGGCCTGTGAAGGAACTGCTATTTATGTCAATGAGTCCATTATATTATGAATCCCGGCCTGCAGAGGAACTGCTATTTATGTCAATGAGTCCATTATTTTATGAATCCCGCCCTGCCAAGGAACTGCTATTTATGTGAATGAGTTCATTATCTCATGAAACCCGGCCTGCAGAGGAACTGCTATTTATGTCAATGAGTCCATTATCTTATGAATCCCGGCCTGCAGAGGAACAGCTATTTATGGCAATGAGTCCATTATTTTATAAATTCTGCCCTGCCAAGGAACTGCTATGTATGTCAATGAGTCCATTATCTTATGAATTCTGCCCTACCAAGGAACTGCTATTTATGTCGATGAGTCCGTATATCTTATGAATCCTGCCCTGCCAAGGAACTGCTATTTATGTAAATGAGTCCATTATCTTATGAATTATGCCGTGCCTAGGAACTGCTATTTATGTGAATGAGTCCATTATCTTATGGATCTTGCCCTACCTAGGAACTGCTATTTATGTGAATGGGTCAAGTATCTTATGATTCCTACCCTGCCTAGGAACTGCTACTTATGAAAATGAGTTCATTTCTTGCCCCCTCACCATACCACACCTCCCTTCTTGTGTGAGGAATGTTAAATATTATAATGACTAGCCTATACAAACGCTCCCTAGGCTTACCGGAACTGGGTTGACCGCAGAGGCAAGGAAGAGCCTCTTCTGCCGGGACTGGGGTTCACCCACAATCAAATCTTCTTCATCAACTTTGCTCAGGTGAGGATTCCCTGTTAATACAGCGAGGCCTCAGTTTTCATTTGTTTCTGTCCACGCGACGTAGGGTTGAGAAGAAGGCTTGTAAACTTTCATTCACCTTATAATCATATGTTAGACGTAGAACAAATGTATGGCAACTTGACCCATTTTGCTTTACTGTTGGTTCTAAAAATTATCAGGAAGTTTAGATAATGCTTTTAATGGAATGAAAATCGATGCTGACTCTAATTTTTAGTGAAACTGGACATAGAACAAATGAAAACTGGCGCTTCGATCTCTGAGTTTTGTAAAGTCCAAGTATTTTTGCAAGTCCTTTTAATTATTGACTATCATATGACGTTAGGTTGAAAGAAATGCACGTCGATAAATTCCCGCAAGGCTGTGCGCCTTCATGCCCTCTCACGGAAATTCATAGCCATTTAAAAGCTAAAAAGGGTCCTCAAATAGATATAGGAAAGTACAAAATCAGCTGATTTCCCATACTTGTAAGTCATCCTTTCTTATTCCCTTTGTAGATATGTGTTTTGTAGTCTGTCTGCCTGTTCTCTCTCTCTCTCTCTCTCTCTCTCTCTCTCTCTCTCTCTCTCTCTCTCTCTCTCTCTCTCTCTCTCTCTCTCTCTCTCTCTCTCTCTCTCTCTCTCTCTCTCTCTCTCTCTCAATCTCTCGATGTTGAAGTAAATTCAAGGCCTTACCCAATCAGCCTCAGCAATAAGTCATCTCAGTGTAATAAATTATATTTACTTTTAGCCCAGTTAATTTTGATACACAGAAATGTGTTCCTAAATTTAATTAGAAATAAAAATTTGATTCACACTTATTAAGATATTTAATAAAATCAGTTGGGATACTCCGCTCAAAATACGGAGAAATAAAGCAGTTTCTTTTTGGTGTTGTTGCTATTATTGATGATGATGATGTTAGTCTGTCGAAAAACAACGCAGGCATATCATTTTTCCCCTCGCTCCTCAAACATAATTATTTAGGAATATTTTTCCTTTACATGTACTTTGGATTGAGTCGAGATCTAATTTCACGAACTTTACATACAATGAATGCAAACAGCACATTTATTTTTTTTCTAAAACTTCAAGTATAACCCAATATCTTCCCCTTCCTCCTATCTCTGTGCCTTGTGACGCTACAACCCTTCCTAAATTCACTGTCCCTTCCTGATGCCGCGCGTGCGGTACATCGAACCAAATCCTGATGGTATATGTTGGCGTACCGCGACGACGACACCGGTTGACCATCAGATGTGGTGTGTGCTCTCTAGAGACGCCGCGTTGATCGGCAGTATCAGAACTGGCGTGCACAGCCCGGGAAAGTTCCGGTGAGACTCTCGTTAAATCTCGCGTGATTTTGGAGATTTTGATCAGACTGGCTGAAACAATAATTGGTTTGTGAGAAATGATCATTTGATTCTCTCGTTAAATCTCGCGTGATTTTGGAGATTTTGATCAGACTGGCTGAAACAATAATTGGTTTGTGAGAAATGATCATTTGATTCTCTCGTTAAATCTCGCGTGATTTTGGAGATTTTGATCAGACTGGCTGAAACAATAATTGGTTTGTGAGAAATGATCATTTGATTCTCTCGTTAAATCTCGCGTGATTTTGGAGATTTTGATCAGACTGGCTGAAACAATAATTGGTTTGTGAGAAATGATCATTTGATTGGGCGAGACAATAATTGATCGTGTGAATCAATGTTCATTTGATCGGCTGAAACAATAGGGGTTTGTGCGAAATGTTTATTTGATAGGGTGAGGTAATAAAAGATCATGTGAAATGTTCACTAGATTGGCTGAAACAGTATGGGTCTGTTAGAAATGATCATTTGATTGGGTGAGATAACAAAAGATCAAGTGAAATGTTTATTTGAATGGCTGAGACAATGAGAATTTGTATGACATTTGAACAAAAGTATTCCCCTGTCCGGTTGTTGGACAAAGCCGATTTTCTCTAAGACTGTGGCAAAAGTATTTGTAAAATGTCTTTCCTTTCAGTATATCTTGTGGTTTGCACAACGCTAGACTTTTAATACACAGATCACAGGTTAAGATTCTGGCTTAGACTGGTGGTGAGGTCGAATCTCATCTAAATCGCCTTATTCATCATAAAGTTCGAACGGAGCTGAGTAAACTCTGAGACTTACGTTAACGACGATGTGGCAGTGCGCCATTGCCCCTAAGCTCTGGGGCTGAGAAGTAGTTGCAGTTGCAACCATAAAGGTCAATCGCCTGGGTGTGGCACAGTTTCATAAATAACGCGCTAAAATTTAGCTTGATGTGATTCCAGTGCTAGGTTACTAGAAGCACAAGAAGCTTATAAATCGATCGTTAATTAATATCCTACGGCCGGTTTCTTTGAAAATGATACCCAAGGAATAGAGAAAAAGGAGAATGTGAATTTTAAAGGTAATAATGATCAGGCTTAAGATAGTGATTCATCTAGGTGCTACCATTTATTTCTTTATTTAATGACCTTGTGTAGCTATAATCTTCTTTTTTGGTGTTTCTTATCTTTAATTGCTTTGTACCCGAGTATTAATTTTCAAAAAAGTTAAAATTATAATGTGTGTATTGGCTTAATTTTTCTATCACTTTTAAAAACTTCAACTCTAGCTATGGAAATGTTTCAACAACAATAAAGAACGCAGATATATCACAATATCAAAACTAGTTATACTTTACAGACTATAAGGTAGTAGATTATACAGCCAAGCATCGAGAACTCAACCTTTGAAAACTGGAAACTATTATTTTGCATGATTCTATTTCCAAAAGGACCATTTTTATGGTAATGTAAACTTTAAAAAAGTTAAGATTTGCATGAGATTCACATCATCACAACTGTTTATCTGTCACGACTGCATCACCAATAAGGATTATGGGTATAAAAAATGTTTGCTTTAATCGTTTTATTGCTACATTTCACTATTATTCTATCTTTGGTTTTCTTTGGAAAATCTTAAAAAAATATCAGTTGACTTTGGTGAGATATGTACGTTACGTTTTAGTATAGTGTGCATTCTAAAGACATAATACACGCATATTACATATCGATCATGATGTACACGTCAGGAGATTAAGAACTTATTCGATTATTAAATTTTTTTTATTTGCCACATGATTCCCTGCCCAGGGTCATCGGTTCAGCCCAAAATTCCCCTGATTTTGCCAAGGCGTTTAACTGTCCTAGTGGAACCTACATGAACCCGAAGAAGAAATGCACAGTGTGGTAACAGCTACTGCCGTTTTCTCTTCCTTACGTTGTGCACTGCTTGGAGACGGAAATTGAATGTGTCGTCGTCGTCAGCAGCAGCAGCAGCTTGGAACAGGAGCATCACTACCTCTGACGGAAGCGACAACACCAGAATGATGATGTTTCGCTCAGAGTTTGGCTACGATTGCAGCAGTCTGGAAGAAGAAGAAGAGTTTTTAAATTCTCATCATCAAAGATTCATACGACGTTGTTTGAAATATGGGCGAATTCATGCAATATCTTAAAAAAAAACAACGTACATAGTTGTTATATGTTTATTTAATTATATACTTATATGATTATATATATATATATATATATATATATATATATATATATATATATGTATATAATATATTTATAATTTTATATTGCTACTCTGTGTAACGTGTAAGGATGTTTGTGACACGTAATGCTTTTTGCTTGTTTGTTTTTTCACTGTAAAGAGTGATTAGAAGAATAGAAAACTAGTATTGTAAAACTTATCTGTTCATAGACTCCTTAACGTATTTGTGATAAAAGGAGTTTCACAAAAATAGGATCCAAGAATTCTCGCAAAG
>JAWDGP010002278.1:87500-127500 GCA_033675545.1 Elysia crispata
GTTAAACTCGGTGCTTCTCTCGAAATCTATACTTTACTAACAATTCCTATCAGGCTAATGCTGAACAAAATTATGCAGGGGGATACAGCCTGTGACTTTCTACTGCTATTTATTATGTGTTTGCTTTTATTCAGTAACATACAGGTCTGGCCTTTGATATGACCTTGACCTTGATCATCACTTCTATCTCTCAACTTGACGCAACTACTTTTGAGGGGGGGGGGTCGTGTCACACGCGTATCATCCTATCTAGAACACCAATTGGCTAAATTAACGGCCTTGTGTCAAGACCGTTCGGGCAAACCTTGACGGCTTCCTCGAAGCTCCTTGTGATAAGACAAAATGATGTTGACCGAAATAAAGCACTAAAAAAAATAATGCCCAAACTTGTTGATAATTCTCATATTATTGTATCAATCATATATTGAAAGAAATTGCTGGTGGAAGATAGCAACAACAACAAAAAAAAAAAACAAACAAAAAAAAAATAATAGAAATAAAACCACACCGATAGGATTGAGACGCTGCAGATTAAATTAAAGAAAAAACAAAAAAACGGTAATTTTTATTGCGATGGTGAATTAAAAATACGATACAAATTATTACGTGAAGGTACGTTGAACTTTGACACTTAATACGGTACACATGAAGATGTATAGTTTATCAATTTGTCACGGAGTTCTTCTTCTAAACACTTTCAGGTCACTTAGGACTGAGACTCACAGCAAGTTGAATGATCCATAACTTTGTGGATCTAGTTATCACTTTCCATACTACATGTAACAGTTATTATTATGAAACTTGGTTGTCATCATTAATTCAATTTAAACGCAAGAAATTTAATTTAATCCATGTAAAAACACAAACCACGCATACGTCCGTATCAAAACAAGGATAACATTCCATAAAGTTCATGGCAGATTTAATTCACTGATATAAGGCGGGTAATATCTAAATGAAATACATCACTGGCACGGCCTTCAACTCTATGTCTCGGGTTGAAATTTGCTGGTTAGGTTCCAATAATCGATTGTGTTGTATGTCAAAGGATTTGTTCTATGGCTGGTCCCAATGACCGCGTATATCACAGAATCGATTCTATACTTGGTCCCAAGGACTGCTTGTGTATCAAAAAATTGGTTCTATGACTGGTCCCAAGAACAGCTTGCGTATCAAAGGATTGGTTCTATGATTGGTCCCAAGGTCAGCTTGCGTATCAACGGATTGGTTCTATGATTGGTCCCAAGAACAGCTTGCGTATCAAAGGATTGGTTCTATGATTGGTCCCAAGAACAGCTTGCGTATCAAAGGATTGGTTCTATGATTGGTCCCAAGGTCAGCTTGCGTATCAACGGATTGGTTCTATGATTGGTCCCAAGAACAGCTTGCGTATCAAAGGATTGGTTCTATGACTGGTCCCAAGAACAGCTTGCGTATCAACGGATTGGTTCTATGATTGGTCCCAAGGTCAGCTTGCGTATCAACGGGTTGGTTCTATGTTTGGTCCCAAGAAAGGCTTGTCCGTCAAAGAACTGGCTCCTTCGACATCTTTGGCGATAACTCATTACGATTGCAGGACTGCGTTATTACTTCTGACCAGAGCAGCAGACAGAAACCACCCGCAAACCTGAATTTTATTTTTAAAGTGATTTACGATAATTTAGCTCCTCACATCACGTAGAAAAAATATTTACTCTGAAGTTTTGCGGCCACCAAAAAAATGAAAAAAAAATACCATTTTGAAAGAGTTAAGGTCTAAAATTATGTGGTAAATTTACAAGCAGGATGAGGTAGATACGGCATTCTTTCAAAAAAGGAAAAAAATCGTATTTTGAAGTCAATTTGCTGTACGGTAAATGGACCTTAAGAAATCGAGATTTTCTTCTTTATTTCCTGGAATGATCATAAAAAAATTCTCTGATTCTCATGTCAAATTCTTCTATCTGCCGATCACTTTGTTTAAAAAGAAATATAATAAACTCAAGCACACCCAAACAAAAAAAATACTGATAACTGTTGTGTGAAGCCATAGTAAACCTTATATGATGTAACTACGTCTCCCATACATGCTCTTTCATACAATTGCAAAAAGTTCTCGAAAAAAAATAAAATTATACATGAGTTTTTAAAATCAGTTAAGAGAACTAGAGAAAGAGAGATAGATAAATAGATAGATAGATAGATATATGTAGATAGATAGACAGATAGATTAAGAGAGAGAAAGAGACAGACAGACAGACAGAAGTGATAGCGCAAGAGAGAGAGAGAGAGAGAGAGAGAGAGAGAGAGAGAGAGAGAGAGAGAGAGAGAGAGAGAGAGAGAGAGAGAGAGAGAGAGAGAGAGAGTGAGTGGGGGGGAAATTGTCACAAAAAATCACAAGCAGTCTGCGCGTTCCAAATCTATTTTCTGATCACCTTTTTTTTTTCGCTCCAAAGAAATCAAAGAGTTTTTGCAAAAAAATCCATTAAGGTGCGTTTCTCTGCGGGAATTCTTGGATCCTATTTTTGTGAAACTCCTTTTATCACAAATACGTTAAGGAGTCTATGAACAGATAAGTTTTACAATACTAGTTTTCTATTCTTCTAATCGCTCTTTACAGTGAAAAAACAAAAAAGCAAAAAGCATTACGTGTCACAAACATCCTTACAAGTAACACAGAGTAGCAATATAAAATTATGAATATATTATATATATATATAATCATATAAGTATATAATTAAATAATCATATAACAACTATGTACGTATTTTTTTTGGAGATATTGCATGAATTCGCCCATATTTCAAACAACGTCGTATGAATCTTTGATGATGAGAATTTAAAAACTCTTTTTCTTCTTCCAGACTGCTGCGTGCGTAGCTCAACTCTGAGCGAAACATCATCATTCTGGTGTTGTCGCTTCCGTCAGAGGTAGTGATGCTCCTGTTCCAAGCTGCTGCTGCTGACGACGACGACACATTCAATTTCCGTCTCCAAGCAGTGTACAACGTAAGGAAGAGAAAGCGGCATTAGCTGTTACCACACTGTGCATTTCTTCTTCGGGTTCATGTAGGTTCCACTAGGACAGTTAAACGCCTTGGCAAAATCAGCAGAATTTTGGGCTGAGCCGATGACCCTGGGCAGGGAATCATGTGGCAAATAAAAAATATTTAATAATCGAATACGTTCTTAATCTCCTGACGTGTACATCATGATCGATATGCAATATACGAGTACTATGTCTTTAGAAATGCACACTAAAACGTGACGTGCATATCTCACCAAAGTCAACTGATATTTTTTTAACATTTCCCAAAGAAAACAAAAGATAGAATAGCAGTGAAATATAGCAATAAAACGATTAAAGCAAACATCTTTTATACTCATTATCCTTATTGGTGATGCAGTCGTAAAAAATAAACAATTTTGATGATGTGAACCTCATGCAAATTTTGACTTTTTTAAAGTTTACATAAAAACTTGTCCTGTTGGAAGTAGGATCATGCAAAATAATAGTTTCCAGTCTTCAAAGGTTGAGTCCTCGATGCTTGGCTACAACCTTATAGTCTGTAAAGTATAACTAGTTTTGATATTGTGGAATATCTGCGTTCTTTATTGTTGTTGAAACATTTCCATAGCTAGAGTTGAAGTTTTTAAAAGAGATAGAAAATTTAAGCCGATACACACAATTATAATTTTAACTTTTTTGAAAATTAATATTCGGGTATAAAGCAATTAAAGATAAGAAACACCAAAAAAGAAGAATATAGCTACACAATGTCATTAAATAAAGAAATAAATGGTAGTATCTAGATGAATCGCTATCTTAAGCCTGATCATTATTACCTTTAAAATTCACATTCTCCTTTTTCTCTATTCCTTGGGTATCATTTTCAAAGAAACCGGCCGTAGGATATTAATTAACGGTCGATTTATAAGCTTCTTGTGCTTCTAGTAACCTAGCACTGGAATCACATCATTCTATTTCTCAGCTAAATTTTAGCGTGGTATTTATGAAACTGTACCACACCCAGGCGATTATTGTTTAAGCCAGTCTAGTGAATATTTCACATGATCTTTTATTATCTCACCCAATCAAATGATCATTTCTCACAAACCCCTATCGTTTCAGCCAAACTAGTGAACATTTCACATGATCTTTAACTATCTTATCCAATAAATGAAAATTTCTAACAGAACCCTGTTCTTTAAGCCAATCTAGTGAACTTTTCACATATTCTTTTATTATCTCACTCAATCAAATAAACATTTCGCACAAACCCCTGTTGTTTCAGCCGATCTAATGAACATTGATTCACACGATCAATTATTGTCTTGCCCAATCAAATGATCATTTCTCACAAACCAATTATTGTTTCAGCCAGTCTGATCAAAATCTCCAAACGGCACGCGAGATTTAACGAGAGTCTCACCGGAACTTTCCCGGGCTGTGCATCCCAGTTCTGATCCTGTTGATCAACGCGGCGTCTCTAAAGAGCACACACCACAGCTGATGGTCAACCGGTGTCGGTCGCCGCGGTACGCCAACATACACCATCAGGATTTGGTTCGATGTACCGAAGAGAAAGAAAAGCAACAAGAATAAGATAACTAACATCATGATCATTATCAACAATAATAGTAACAACAACAAAAAGAAACTACTTTATTTCTCCGTATTTTGAACGGAGTATCCAAACTGATTTTATTTAATATCTTAATAAGTGTGAATCAAATTTTTATTTCTAATAAAATTTGGGAACAGGTTTCTGTGTATCAAAATTAACTGGGCTAAAAGTAAATATAATTTATTACACTGAGATGACTTATTGCTGAGGCTGATTGGGTAAGGCCTTGAATTTACTTCAACATCGAGAGATTGAGAGAAAGAGAAAGAGAAAGAGAGGGAGAGAAAGAGAGAAAGAGAGAGAGAGAGAGAGAGAGAGAGAGAGAGAGAGAGAGAGAGAGAGAGAGAGAGAGAGAGAACAGGCAGACAGACTACAAAACACATATCTACAAAGGGAATAAGAAAGGATGACTTACAAGTATGGGAAATCGGCTGATTCTGTACTTTCCTATATCTATTTGAGGACCCTTTTTAACTTTTAAATGGCTATGAATTCCCGTGAGAGGGCATGAAGGCGCACAGCCTTGAGGTAATTTATCGACGCGCATTTCTTTCAACCTAAGGTCATATGATAGTCAATAATTAAAAGGACTTGCAAAAATACTTGGACTTTACAGAACTCAGAGATCAAAGCGCAAGTTTTCATTTGTTCTATGTCCAAGTTTCACTAAAATTAGAGCTAGCATCGATTTTCATTCCATTAAAAACATTATCTTAACTTCCTGGTAATTTTTAGAACCAACAGTAAAGCAAAATGGGTCAAGTTGCCATACATTTGTTCTACGTCTAACATATGATTATAAGGTGAATGAAAGTTTACAAGCCTTCTTCTTAAACCTACGTCGCGTGGACAGAAACAAATGAAAACTGAGGCGTCGCTGTATTAACAGGGAACCCTCACCTGAGCAAAGTTGATGAAGAAGAGTTGATTGTGGGTGAACCCCAGTCCCGGCAGAAGAGGCTCTTCCTTGCCTCTGCGGTCAACCCAGTTCCGGTAAGCCTAGGGAGCGTTTGTATAGGCTAGTCGTTATTAGATTTAACATTCCTCACACAAGAAGGGAGGTGTGGTATGGTGAGGGGGCAAGAAACGAACTAATTTACATAAGTAACAGTTCCTAGGCAGGGTAGGAATTATAAGGTACTTGACTCAATCACATAAATAGCAGTTCCTAGGTAGAGCAAGATCCATAAGATAATGGACTCATTCACATAAAGAGCAGTTCCTAGGTTGGGCAGGATTCAGAAGATAATGGACTCATTCACATAAAGAGTTCCTCTGCAGAGCGGGATTCAAAAGATAATGGACTCATTGACATAAATAGCAGTTCTTCTGCAGGCCGGGACTCATGAGGTAATGGACTCATTGACATAAATAGCAGTTCCTCTGCAGGCCGCGATTCATGAGGTAATGGACTCATTGACATAAATAGCAGTTCCTCTGCAGGCCGGGATTCATGAGGTAATACACTCATTGACATAAATAGCAGTTTTTCTGCAGGCCGGGATCTATGAGATAATGGACTCATTGACATAAATAGCGGTTCTTCTGCAGGCCGGGATTCATGAGATAATGGACTCATTGACATAAATAGCAGCATCTCTGCAGGACGGGATTTAGAGATAATGGACTCATTGACATAAATAACAGTTCTTCTGCAGGCCGGGATTCATGAGATAATGGATTCATTGACATAAATAGCAGTTCTTCTGCAGGCCGGGATTCATGAGATAATGGACTCATTGACATAAATAGCAGTTCTTCTGCAGGCCGGGATTCATGAGGTAATGGACTCATTGACATAAATAGCAGTTCTTCTGCAGGCCGGGATTCATGAGATAATGGACTCATTGACATAAATAGCAGTTCCTCTGCAGGCCGGGATTCATGAGGTAATGGACTCATTGACATAAATAGCAGTTCTTCTGCAGGCCGGGATTCATGAGGTAATGGACTCATTGACATAAATTGCAGTTCTTCTGCAGGGCGGGATCCATGAGATAATGGACTCATTGACATAAATAACAGCTCCTCTGCAGGCCTGGATTCGTAAGATAATGCTCTTTACACATCCAAGAAGTTATATTGAAGACATAACAGGCAGCCTTAGCGGAAAATCGTTTCAGATTTTGGCTTGGGCACCACCGCCCCACTGTTCTGGTTGACTAGTGACTATGGTTGGTCAAGCGATGGTTGGTCAAGCAGTGCATTGTCAACGCAAATCTCGCTTACATAGACGCAAACCATGGTTTAATTATCCGAAACCAGTAAAACACCTGGTTTTACCACCGTCCAGCCGATCGCCGCAAGATCTGACAATGTGACGGTAATTTTTTTTTCATCAAAAGTTTAAAGATGCGTGATCGCCGGTTGAAGTCAACATTTTAACAAATGAAAGATAGTTTACAAGACCTTGCCAGCTGATACATGTGTGTATTCGCTGATCTTTATTGTATAACCCTTTTTGAAGCAGAAAGATTAAAAGCGGCTAACCATTAGGTCTTTTCAGAATGAAAACAAGAAAGGTTTAGATCTATATGGAACCTCTGATTTATTTTGTGCAAGACAAGCGCTAGTAAATAACTATACAAATGAATGAATAAATAAATAAGCTAATAAGTAAACTAATTACCTATCACAATAAAACATCTGTATAAATATAAAAATGAGGAAAGCTATGAGGTAACATCGCACTAAACGGAAAATTTTCTTCACCAGAGATTAAATGCAAGATTAAGAATTAGAAACCTGCATCTATTAATAATGTAGCTATGCGATAAATGAGGACCATGTAACCGAGTATTTTTAGACCACCTAGGTATGTCAAATTTGGCATAAAGTTGTAAATTTTCCTGAAGATTGGTTTGGTAATGTTATTTTTCATCAAAATGTGTTTCTGGAAAATTAAAGGGAAAAACCATGAATATTATTTTTTAAAAAGAAAAAGGCGAATGTGTGAACTTACAGTGTAAGCACAGCTGGCACAGCTGGCAGTAATGAAACTGAAAGTACGCATACAATGTAGGCGGCGGCAGTTCTAAAACGTCTCGAACAGGTCTAGATCTAGAACTAGATGATATAGTGATATATAGTAAAGCATCTAAAAAAGGTGCTTGGACATAGGTTCTAGATATAGGGCCTAAATATTTACAGAAGTTAGGCTCAAATCAAAAGGTTAGGATCTAGATTTTATCTTTAGCCTTAGAATATCAAAAGGATTTAAGTTGTAGATCGAGATTTTGTGTTTCGAATAGGAATTATCGAGGTATCTAGATTTTAGGTAAAGATGGATAGTTAGAGGCATATATGTGAATCATGTAACTAAAAGGATAGATAACATAACCAATTATAAGCTTATTCAATATACCCACACACCTTAGCCTCCGCAAATTGACATCAGAGTCCCGTTGTTAGAATGGGGTTTCCAGCTTGTATTGATACGAGTATTTTGTGTGTCTGCCACGGATGCACGATGGTTAACTTCTACTAAGCAAGCTATATCAAAATGTCATCGATAACATAGTATTGACGTCTTTCCAATTTCAAGGTTAAATGCAAAAACGAAATGCTATATCTCTCAATGACAAATTACCTTGAAAGCTTGCTTGAGTCCTCCATTGTCTGCAATATTTTCACCTTGCGTGTTGACTCCGTTGAGCTGGAAAAAGTTAAAAAAAAAAAAGGAACTTCTCAGATTAAAAGAGTTTATTACCACTTCAAACAAGGAAAATATGTTCATCAAATCCTTTTTTGTTGAAAGTTCTGGAAGTGACATCATAATGGTTTTAGTTTCAACTATTGTCATAGCTGTATTGGTTATAAGGTCAATTTTTAAAGCAAACTTATAATAATAAATAAACTCCTCCTCCTCCTCCTTCTCCCTTCTTCTTCTTCTTCTTCTTCTTCTTCTTCTTCTTCTTCTTCTTCTTCTTCTTCTTCTTCTTCTTCTTCTTCTTCTTCTTCTTCTTCTTCTTCTTCTTCTTCTTCTCCTTCCTCCACGGGTAGAGCAATGGTTCTTCTCATACAACTATGAATACTGTGACTCACATTCATATCAATCCCTGGCACCGAGAAATTGCCATACTGGTCGATGACACACTGGGCCTTTTTCTTGAACTTCATCTCGGCTTCTTTAGCCCACCACTGCACCAGATTGCCATATTTGTCATACTGTCGACCTGGCAGATACAATCAGCTTGGTTCATTTAAGCTTACGAGGATGTTAAAAACAAAAAAAAAAAAAAAACGATAAAGATACACATTTAACTACAAGGCTGAGCATAGACTGAAATTTGATGTGCAAACTTGGGAAAAAATTAAAATCATTTCTAACTGATGAAAAACAAAAGCAACTTTGGCCATAATGAAAAAGACTGCGATAAGATCCAGGAAAGCTAATATATTGGCAGTGATTTAATACCAGATAATGAGTTGGTGAGAAAATAAAGCCATGCCAGACTAAATATAACTATATCGAATGCACAGCTTAAATCAAGAATGTAAATTAATAGCTTATAACATCTTAACAAGAGTATAGTGGAATAAAAGAATAAAATAGATTACAAGATTGTTAGATAAAATCAAGAAAAGATGGAAAAAAATTACACAAGATCACTGAACTCAGAAAACATCAACAACAAAGCAGCTACATAAAGCAGAGGATTTTACCGAAAACAATATTTCTTGATCCATTGACAATGGAATCATCTTATAAACATTTTGAAAAGGATTCTACAGCAGCTAAGCTTTTAGAATGTTGTTTTAAGTGTAATGAAAATTTCCTTAACCATTTAAAGGAATATTAGAATTTTTAGATACATTGCATTTTTTTTATCTAGACTTATTATAGAAGAGGATGATAATCGAAAAACCTTTAAGATATACATATAATGCCAAAAAAACTTAAGCCTTAAAAAAAAAAGCTTTTCAAAGTAGGAACAATATATGTAAATAGCGTGATACGTGGTTGTCCATAACAATCACTGAACTGAAAGGGGTATTTAAAAGCGTGTGGTATGAGTGCGAGCAAAGCAAACAAAAAAAAGTTATATATATATATATACATATATAAAGATCATGAGTAAATATTTTGCTACATTGCATCCTTTTTCTCTTAGGCTCAGGAGCTATAGATTTCTACACTTTCAATATAGTAAGCGCATTGTCGTTTTTGGACGATAGCCGGCGGAACGTTTATAATTAGAAATAAAATAAATCCACGTGAGTGATACATACTTCTTGGCTTTAACATTAGTGCATCAGGAATTTATTCAACAGAATGATGTAATGACCCTTAGCGCCATATTTTATTATTGTATCAAAAGGAAGAAGTGTTTCGGCCAAGTAGTACAAGTTATCTCTGCCTCAAATACAAAGCTCAGTGCGAACTCTGTCATTCTAACAGGAAACGATAATGACAAAAAAAAAAAGTTTTTTTATACGTAGCGTCCAAATGGTTTTATCAGAAATCATAATATTAAGATTGTAACCTCAAACCTAGATCACGCGATTTTACGTGGCCAAATTTTTAAAGCCCAAAGTTGTTTCACGGATTTACAAAACGACATTTTAAAACCCTATTTAAACCCTATTAAGCATGCGAGACAAACCATTGAGCTAGGTAGATGTTTTAATGAGCCGTACAAATCTATGCTTGTTTTTGTTTCGAAACGAACACAACGTTTGTTTTTATTTCTAAATCCGGTGGCTAAACTAGATCTAGGCGGTTAACCTTTTCTCAATTGGTGCCTATCGATGTTAAAGTTAAGACTGTTAATCTGAGCTATTCTCGGTTAGATCAAAACGTATATCTAGGTATCTAGGCTAGCCAGATCTAGATCTAGAACTATGTATACCCAAGGACCCCCAGACACAGAACTGACAACTTTCTATACGAAAAATGCAGAAGTTCCAATAGCGAGAGCTTTCCTCCATCCACATTTTCCACATTTTTTTACTTGGAATGAGAAAGACAACAAGTGTCAGAGAAGAAAACGAGGATTGAGAAATCCGGAGAACCCAGATTAATATAGAACTGATTGCATAGAGCGTATTCCAACTATATGCCTCAGTCCTCACCAGGCAGAGCTCTACTATTTTGGACTTCTGTTACACCTCAAGCCAGATCTTAAAACAACCAAATGAACCATTTTTACATCCTTTCAAGACGCTTGCAATAGACTTGGACAGCTTGATAATGATACAGAGAAGGATGCAGCAATGCAAGAGGCATCGGCTATCAGATTTGGTCCACAATCACGACCAGCCTTTACAACTATCCTCATCTATTGCCGCCCAGCTGATCCTCTCAGATTCTGGCACAATCATAAATTGGAACTGTGCCGAGACATTATGGTAAGGGACATGACAAAGTCACAGAGCTGAATCTGTACATAGAAAACCAGGTATTGATGGAAATCCAGCACATGCTGGATTATGATGGATTGGATTTAAAAAAAAAAAAAAGACTTTCAAATGCCACCTGCATACGACGATGAGTGTCAAGGAGGACAACAAAGGATTGTCAACGAGGAATTGAACTTCGACTCAGAAAATCTAAAAGAAAAAGTCTATCAGGAATACCCACAGCTGAATGATCAACAGAGAAAAGTGTGTGACGCTGTACTTGAGTCTGTAATACAGAAACATGGGTAGATCTTTGCTCTTGATGTAAGTGGCGAGACAGGAAAAACCCGCGCTATCAGTCCAATTTTAACAGCTGTCCGATCTGGTAAAGAAAAATGCTTTAGCTACAGCTTTATCCGGCATTGCCGCTAGTATCTCTAAAAGTAGAGCGTGCAGGTTATTTTATATTATTCTTTTTATTCTATCAATAAGATATTTATTCAGCTTTAGGAGTGTTAGACTAATTTAATTGGCATTAATTATAGAATAGAGATATTTTAACTTGGCTTTGTGGAAGGATGCCTTTAGGTGATCTACATAATTAAAATATGCTAGTTGTTTAAAAATGAAAAAAAGCTCCGGCATTTGTTCAAATCTAATATTACATATCATAATGGGAAACCAGTTAATTCTAAAGATTCCGAATCCTTTTAAAGTTCCTTATAACACTATCTAAAAGGCAAGGAGTCCCGGAATTATTGCCTCAATATGCACCGTTTTGTGGACTTTCATGGCTGCCCACATCTTTTTAACTTACAGCGTGGTGAATATTTAAAAGCATTCATGAAAAGGATTATATAAAATCAACTAGCTAATTTATAGTTTGTTTAAGTACACCATAAAAATGGAGCATCCTACAGATGTATCTTAAACGCACTCAATTTTAAGAAAAATTAAATTTCACCATAACTTTTTCAGTAATCTATGATAAACCAAACTTCTATGCAGTGTCTTCAACGCAGCATATTGTGTTCATTATTCTTTTAAACTGGTGGTTTTGAAAAAAAAAACAACGAAAAGTGAAAGACATCAACACGCATGCCTATTAATCTGGTGCTGGACTTATTCTCTAGCTTCAATGAAAGAGAAATCACTAAATAGTACAGAAAGTTACCACATACAGCTAACAGTAGTAAACATTCCAAAATCACCGAGAGTAGAGACGAAGAATACAAGGAGAGCGAGAATTTTACCACCTTTCCATGCGCAAGTTAGTACAAGCCCTGACATCATTATGAGGTAAAAATTGCTCAGTTTGGATAGAAGCAAGTTAACTTCTTCCCTACTTTTGTCCAGAGTGCATAATGGTCTGGCAAGCTCTTACATCATTCTCAGGTGAAAATTGCTTATTTTGGATAGAAGCAAGTTGACTAGTTCCTTACTTTTGTCCAGAGTGCATAATGGTCTGGCAAGCTCTTACATCATTCTCAGGTGAAAATTGCTCAGTTTGGATAGAAGTAAGTTGACTAGTTCCTTACTTTTGTCCAGAATGCATAATGGTCTGGCAAGCTCTTACATCATTCTCAGGTGAAAATTGCTCAGTTTGGATAGAAGTAAGTTGACTAGTTCCTTACTTTTGTCCAGAATGCATAATGGTCTGGCAAGCTCTTACATCATTCTCAGGTGAAAATTGCTCAGTTTGGATAGAAGTAAGTTGACTAGTTCCTTACTTTTGTCCAGAGTGCATAATGGTCTGGCAAGCTCTTACATCATTCTCAGGTGAAAATTGCTCAGTTTGGATAGAAGTAAGTTGACTAGTTCCTTACTTTTGTCCAGAATGCATAATGGTCTGGCAAGCTCTTACATCATTCTCAGGTGAAAATTGCTCAGTTTGGATAGAAGCAAGTTAACTTCTTCCCTACTTTTGTCCAGAATGCATAATGGTCTGGCAAGCTCTTAGATCATTCTCAGGTGAAAATTGCTCAGTTTGGATAGAAGCAATTTGACTAGTTCCTCACTTTTGTCCAGAATGCATAATGGTCTGGCAAGCTCTTAGATCATTCTCAGGTGAAAATTGCTCAGTTTGGATAGAAGCAATTTGACTAGTTCCTTACTTTTGTCCAGAGGGCCTAATGGTCTGGCGTGCCATGACATCACTCTGAGGTGAAAATTGCTCAGTTTGGATTCCAACTGTTGTTGAGAATAAGGTTAAGATAATTATGATATCAAGAGCCCAGCTATTGTCGACAGCGTTCTGGAGCACTAGGTACCCATTCCCCACCACTGAGAATTAGTTTGAGTTTTTTAAGTTTTAATCCTGCAATCATCTCCAACAGAATTGATGAGGATACACGATTTCATCGCATCTTATTTCCTAACCCCCATTTAACACTGTCTTATAAACTTCGCTATCACAACCTTAATCATTTATGGTTACTTACAGATTTCATTTCATGGGCCCAACTAAACGTTGTCTTATAAACCTTGCTTTCAATGCATTAACCATGAATAATTTTCTTCCAAGATTTCATTTCACCAGCTCGAAAAAAAATAACAAGCGTTGAATGAACGCTGCAATCACATTCATAATTATTCATGTTATGTTCATTTCAAAATTTTATCTCAACATCCCAAGCAATATATATATATATATGGGGGTCTTATGTACAATTTGAACATGGTGACTCTAGAAACCCCGCCTTCTTGTCATTGACAAGAGATGATGAAATGATTAATTGAATTTATAGTAACATTCCATGCATATTTAAGAGGGAAGCTGGATCCAGATAAACTTACGTTTTTCCAATTGTTTCATGACGACAGTCGCTCTGCTACACGTAAATACTTTTACTGTACAAAAGTTAAAACAGTGGGAACATAAGATTAATCACCACTATCCGATGCACTAAGAACCATAAGATTACTGTATATTGCGGCGATGAATCTTAGAAGGGTTAAATCTATCCCACAGTGATAGAGCGCATGCACTTTTTACCGGAACACAGATATAAAAAAAAGGAAACATGCTGTGAGCGTTTTACTGAATAAAGAAGCAGCAAATGACGTAACAGTTTGAGTAAAGGAAATTGAAAAAGAAATAAATAAATATATTTTTGTAAAGAATGAGTAACGGATTTTGAAAAAGAAATAAATAAATACATTTTTGTAAAGAATGAGTAACGGAAGTCGAAAAAGAAAGAGATCAAATTAATACATTCTCGTAAAGAACAAGGAAGGTAACACAGCAAGATGCGCCGTACCTTCATCATCGAAACCATGAGATACTTCGTGACCAATCAAGAAACCGATGCCACCAAAGTTCATAGATCTTGCATCGGGGGGAGAGGGGGAGGGGCAAAGGAGGAAGGAGGTTCAAAATGATTGTCTTTTGTTTAGTCTTTTTTTTTAAAATTCGGATCCTGGGGAAGGGCGATGTAAGAAAGGAGTGAGTTCATGAAGGAAAAGGGCAGAATTAGAATACCGTAATGTGTGTCTGTGTTTAATAAATAAATTTGTTTTGGACATGAGAATTTTCTTTTATTCAATATACGAAGTAAAAAAAACCTGAGCTCAAATTTCGCAAAAACAGAATATATATATATATATATATATATATATATATATATATATATATATATATATATATATATATATATATATATATATATATATATATATATATATATATATATATATATATATATACATATACCCGAAGAGAGCGGAGGACCGGCGACAGCTTTGTCCTCCGCTTGAAACACAAGTGTAGTATGCATGGAAATTTAAGGTAAGATCTTCTATATATATATATATATATATATATATATATATATATATATATATATATATATATATAAATATATATATATATTTATATATTTATACATACATACATACATACATATATTTATCACACTAAACTGTGTGGTCGTGCTAAGCTAGATATGGCGATTTTGCTTTTGTCCCACATATCTTTAGTGGAAGTGTCGCTATGATAATGCGAAGAGAAAAAAAAGGCCGGTCTTACAAATAATCTGAACGCAATAAATACCGGCCATGATTTTTCGGCTTGGATTCATCCCAAAAACATTACATTTTACTCACAGTACATAAAGTCCGTCCGCCTCTCCATCCCCCTAAAAAATTATGAAAAAAAAAGATTAAAGTTATCCTTAGTCATTAATGCGCAATAGCATACTCGGAGAAAATCTTGGTACCGAAGAAAAATCAGAGATAAAGTGTTTAGAACCATTTTATTTACTTCATTAGAAAAAATGACATTTTTTTCCCCCTCTCCTTCCGAGCTTCTAAGAAGCAAAAGCCTGCTCCACCCCGAGATTTGCAATGTCACTAGATATTACTCGCATATAAACAAGTAATCCAGTCTACAAGAAAAAAGATACAAAGTTTAACTCACTTTTTTAAAGAGTGGCTTAGAAGCTTTATATGGAATTATACATAATCCAAAAAAAAAAAAAAGATGAATAGAATACAGAGCGATACAAACCTTGTTCTCCCTCACTCTGAGCTAGACATAATTATGTAATAATTATGTAATAATTATGTTAATAACTAATGAGCTGCAAAAATAAATGGAAAAACAAATCAAAAACAAAAAAGATCATCTCAGTTGTGCTACATTGAACCGCAATGTCCAAATTTAGAACCAATCAATTTCGGTTCGATTATTTTGCAAAAAAATTTCCTCAAACGGGTATTTCGATTGCTCTAATAAGTTATACATTATTTTCCTAAGTCCTGTGCTAGGACCCATTTATTATGTGTGAATATAATGTGATAATGAGACTGTGTCGTGTAAATTAAAAACAAATTAATCAATTTTTTTCCACACACTTTATTTTTCGTCAGCACGGCACGTTGGGAACACTAATCATTAGCAGAAAAATAGACAGTAACCATAATCAGATCGACCTTATCTTTGCGGTAATGTTTAGTTGAGATAAACACAAATGATGAAAGTATGATTTTTAAAAAATCAAAAAAAAAGAAAGGCGAGCGTGAATGATTTATTAAAACCTTAACAATTTGATTTGAAACAGCGGTCTTCTAACTAGGACTAAAGCAAATCCATTAAAAGATATCCCCGTAAAGATTTGACATTATTATGGTGCGAGTAGGATGTGCAAATTGATCAAGCAAAAAAAACCCAAAAAACTATAATGTAAAATGGCAAGAGAAAACTATTAGTGTTCTATTAAAATCAAGCGGGATCTTAAAAAGGGGCGGCAACTCTTTATGACAAGATAATAATCCTCGAAGCGTTGTGTCCGGAAAAAAATCATCTAAAAAATCATCATCATCATTATCATCATCATTATTATTATTATTATTATTATTATTATTATTATTATTATTATTATTATTATTATTATTATTATTATTATTATTATTATTATTATTATTATTATTATTATTATTATTATTATTATCAAACCCTGTGCAAAAAAGAATTTAATTTTTCATAAAAAGGTTTTAGTAGGCAACGCTTTGAGAATTGAATAAAATGATCCTAAAACTTTCTTTAAATTGAAGGGTTCGACTCAAGCTGGTTTAAAAAAGCAACAAATTAATAGATTAAAAATAAAAATAAATACACAAGCAGATAAATTTGTAAGCTAGAAATGTAAGTGTATCATTGAATTTTTAGGGTCTATAATCCTTGGCACATTTATCACTTACTACCAGCCGTTTTATAATTATGTAAGTAAAATGCTAAATATGCGATGTTTTATTGCGGTGTCTAAAAGAATCAGGCAAGTCTAATACACGTGTGCTGAAGGCAAGCGATTTTTGGATCAGGACGGTATTCTTCACTGGGTGCATCACCTCCACCAGCCTGACCTCCAACCTCTCACCTTTATCATCGAACCCATGCGTTATCTCATGACCTATGACGACACCTATACCTCCGTAATTTAGTGATCTGGTGATTGAAAAGATATGGTCTTGCATGTGTTAGCTACATAATCTTGTCTTTTACTTTGGTTTCAAGCACGGGAATTTCAAGCCACACAATCATGTGATAAACCTATGGCTTTCAGGTCTGTATTGAAGAAAAAAAGTTGACCATATTATCTGCCTTAATCCACAATACAGAATCACAGAAAATGAAAAAAAAAAGGTAAAAAAAGTTTACCCACAATCTTGGGAAATTTAAAGGCCACAAAAATTCAATGTAAAGTGCGTTTGGAGACGCCCCACCCATTAATCAGTTCGGATTCTCCAGACTGGGATCAGCCAGGTAGTAATAATATGGCTCCTGTCTCATATCTCTCCCTCCCATCCCCCACCCCCATCCCCCCTCTCTCTCTCTCTGTGTCTTTTTTTTTTTCTTTCTCACTGTTTTCTCTAACTCTCTCACACTTTTTCCGCTCACTCGCTACCTCTCTTTTTGTCTTACTCACTAATTCTCTATCTCTCTTTCTCTCTCTCTCTCTCTCTCTCTCTCTCTCTCTCTCTCTCTCTCTCTCTCTCTTTCCACTTTCATTGGTGAGTAACATACTGTCAGCTGGACTGTCTTTATTGCACCATATGGAAACAAAATATTTAAATCCTCCATTCCCCTTTTTTTGCATAAACATGAAGCCTTAAATTCACACGCATCACAAGATGCGCTTTTAACTTCATGATCAAATTCATTCTTTATACATAAAACAATAGAAAAAATCATCAAGCATAAAACAATTGTCAGCTTGATCTATAGACGACTAGAGTAAAGCAGATATCCCTACTCACTTGGGGTACGTCATGCTGAAGAAAGGCGGCTGGAGAATCCCCGCAGGAAACACTGTATATCAGGGAAACAAAACAAGAACATTGTGTTTTTACTATCATGTTACTGAAACAAAGGTCAATTACATAATAACAAAAATGCAAGATGTTTAATAATGAAAATAACCAAACACATTGTGTTTTGTTGGTCACTGAAACATATATCAATAACATCATAGAAATGAAAGATGTTTTATAATGAAAGTAACCAAACATGGTTAAAACTTTCATAATATTTATAAAGGTGTTTATCATGGCGAAACATATAACAAAATGTTCTGGACAGTGAAAACAGTACATCTAGGATAAAACTAAAACATTAAACCATACACATTTGTGGAAGGGGCGGTTACCTATTCAATATCGGATCTCTAGGTCTATTGCTCTTCAAGTTAAAACAAGAATGAGAAAAGGCAAAAAAAAAAAAAAAAATCCGAAAAAAAGAGAGAGAGAAAAAAAAAAAACCCAGCGGAATGGAACTAAATAGACATAAAAAAATATGAAAAAGTAAAAAAGACATCGCCATAGACAGTCTACTGTCTCACCTATACCAGCAAACTAGCCGATATTCATCAGAACCATTTTAGCGCTTTGAATTCCCAGGTAAAATAATTTAGTAAAGATCGTTTTGGAGAGCCCAGTAGACCACGACAGTCGGAGCGTACCAGTCTTTGCAACGTGAAGATACAAAGCATGCCAGTCATGCCCTGCTCATCACGTTAATAAGTCGCATGTTTTAACATCCGCTTTGGGCTGGTACCCAGTTTATATTTTGATGGAAAAAGGAAAATTGAGACACTTTGTTCAAAGACACAACCAAAGGTTTAAATGGTTCGAACCCTTGCCGTTTCAATTCTGATTTAGAAACCTCCAAGTCAAGAATAACACAAAACTCAATATTTAATATTAAAATATAGTTGAAAAAGAATGTTTGGTTTTAAAAAAGGTTAACATACACAAAAAGGAACAAAAACTGACTATGCAATATTTTTGGGAAGATAAATAGTTGGGTTTTTTAAAGTAAAAAATATGGAATTTAGTGGGGTATGGGGACAAAAGTAAAAGGCAAGAGTTCATTCTGATTATGGAAACATAATTTTATCATGTAAGGGTATCATAATTATATTTATGCATTATACAAAAAAAAAAGAAAGAAAAAAATAAAAGAAAAGAAACTTACAAGAAAGAAAGAGCTATTTTTTTTCTTATTTTTTTTTAGGTATCTTACTGATCTGATTTTTCACAGGGCTGTAGAAGGCGTTAACCCTTGACGGGTCGTCCTCCCATCTGGGAAAGAAAATTGATACGATTTATATAAGGCATTGCTTCAAGCTGACTGTTTATTACAAGTTATTATCGATGATGAACTAAAGCGCGCGGTGTTTTCTACCTAAGGTCAAGTTGTGGATGGCTAGACCGTCTTATGCAGCCCTGCACCTAGTTTGATCGGCTCCGTGAACGTACGTGCGACACGACTTCTTTGCAGGCCTCGATGTTTGGTTCTCAGATATCAATTTTGCGATGGACCTTACATTTTACAAAAAAAAAAAAAGCATCGATAAGATGCTTAAAAAGTTATATGTGTTGATTAATACAGGAAAAACGTTGCTTTATGGAAAAAACAAGGATGATGAATGAAAAAAAAAAACAGCAAAAAAAAAACAACAACAAAAAAACAGAAAACAAAACAAAACAAAAATCCCACAAAATATCCTTCGAATAACTAAGAAATAAGAACAAATTCACAAAAACAAAAGAAAACAAAGAACTTCGAGCCGGACTATTTTCCATTCGCAGTTATTCATCTCTTCATATCTTTTTTCCTTACACTTTTACCATAATTTCCATACAGCTTCAACATGATTTATGTTAAAAATGTGGTTATTGGAACACCGATGACCTGCAGTATTTAACCTTTTGTTGCTTGATCTTTTCTGATCCCGTAGACTCTCTGTAGGTGATTAGCTTTTTGGTGCCGCACCTGCAGGGTATAACAGGAGAAGACAACTCCTTGCTTTCAGGCCGATAGGCAAGGACTAGTTGCGATGTGACTGTAGTCTCTAACTGTCGTAGATTCTATTGTGCTGCTGTCAAGATTAGGATTCCAACCCTAAATCTTCGTATCATCGTCCAGAAATGAAATCCTAAATCTTCGTATCGTCGTCCAGAAATCAAACCCTAAATCTTCGTATCATCAGCCAGAAATCGAAACCTAAAAATTCGTATCATCGGCAAGATTTCGAAACCTGAAAGTTCGTATCATCGGCAAGAATTCGAAACCTGAAAGTTCGTATCGTCGGCCAGACTTCGAGCTCTAAACCTTCGTATCATTGGCCAGAATTCGAAACCTAAAAGTTTGTATCATCGGCCAGACTTCGAAACCTGAACCTTTTTTTATCATTGGCCAGAATTCGAACCTTAAAACTTCGTATCATCGGCCAGAAACCAAATCTTAAATCTTCGTATCATCTGCCAGAAATTGAACTCTAAATTTTCGTATCATCAGCCAGAATTTGAGCTCTAAATTTTCGTATCATCAGAGAGAATTCAAACCAAAAATTTTCGTATCATCAGCCAAATTCGAACCCTAAGCTTTCGCATCATCAGCAAGGAATCGAACCCTTAATCTTCGTATCATCAGCAAGGAATCGAACTCTAAATCTTCGTATCATCCGCCAGAAATCGAACTCTAAATCTTCGTATCATCATCCAGAAAACAATCGAACCCTAAAACTTGGTATCATCAGCCAGAAATAGAACCCTAAAACTTAGCATCATCAGCTACAAATAAACCCCAAAACTTCGTGTCATCAGCCAGAAATCGAACCCTAAAACTAGGCATCATCAGCTACAAATAAACCCCAAAACTTCGTATCATCCGCCAGGAATCGAACTCTAAATCTTCGTATCATCATCCAGAAAAAAATCGAACCCTAAAACTTCGTATCATCAGCCAGAAATCGAACCCTAACCCTTCGTATCATCAGTAAGGAATCTAACCGTAACTCTTCTTATTATCGGCCCAACGCTCTTGCGTTACTCTGACTCCTTATGTATTTAAGAAAACTATAAAGTATAAATCTTCGAAGATAAGGGGAAAAATTCATTTCCATATAAGAAAGAAGATAACACAAATGGGTTGGTCATTTTCAGCTCAGGAGATTCAGGGGAAAAAAAGGTAACAGCTAGACAATAAAGATCCAAAGATCGGGTTAGATAGATATATGTAATGTATAGAAGTTCCCAACAAATGTACTTAATTTTTTTTTCTTTGTTCGTTGATTTCGCTATAAGATAAAGGGTTAAATTATGTTTGGAAAAACCCCAAATTAAGATGTGAAATTGAAAATAAGTGTCGCACAAATTTACTAAAAAGTTCGTATCATCGGCCAGAATTCGAAACCTGAAAGTTCGTATCATCAGCCAGAATTCGAAACCTAAAAGTTCGTATCATCGGCCAGACTTCGAGCTCTAAATCTTCGTATCATCGGCCAGAATTTGAAACCTGAAAGTTCGTATCATCGGCCAGAAATCCAACCCTAAACCTTCGTATCATCGGCCAGAAATCCAACCCTAAATCTTCGTATCATCGGCCAGAATTTGAAACCTGAAAGTTCGTATCATCGGCCAGAATTCGAAATCTAAACCTTCGTATCATCGGCCAGAATTCGAACTCTAAACCTTCGTATCATCGGCCAGAAATCCAACCCTAAATCTTCGTATCATCGGCCAGAATTCGAACTCTAAACCTTCGTATCATCGGCCAGACTTCGAACTCTAAACCTTCGTATCATCGGCCAGGATTCGAACTCTAAATCTTCGTATCATCGGCCAGAATTTGAAACCTGAAAGTTCGTATCATCGGCCAGAAATCCAACCCTAAACCTTCGTATCATCGGCCAGAATTCGAACTCTAAACCTTCGTATCAACGGCCGGAATTCGAACCCTAAAAGTTCGTATCATCGGCCAGAATTCGAACCCTAAAAGTTCGTATCATCGGCCAGAATTCGAACCCTAAAAGTTCGTATCATCGGCCAGAATTCAAAACCTAAAAGTTCGTATCATCGGCCAGAATTCAAAACCTAAAAGTTCGTATCATCGGCCAGAATTTGAACTCTAAAAATTCATATCGTAGGCCAGAAACCGAATCTTAAATCTTTTTATCATCGGCCAGAAATTTAACTCTAAACCTTCGCATCATCAGTCAAAAAAGAAACCTTAAAATTCGTATAATCACCCGGGCATTACATTGACTCCTTATGTATTTAGGAAAACTATAAAGTATAAATCTTCGAACATAAGGGAAAAAAATTCGTTTCCATATCAGAAAGAAGAAAACACAAATGGTTCCCAACAAATCTACTTAAATTTAATCATTTTTTTCACTGTTCATAAGATGTGTGAAACACATCTCGTTGATTTCGCTATAAGATAACAGGTTAAATTATGTTTGGAAAAATTCCAAATTAAGGTGTGAAAATAAGTGTCGTACAAATTTACTACTTAAATGTACAGTATTATCTTCCCTTTTTTTCACTGTCGGCTGGATCAAATTAAGACATCGTTTGTTTTTTTTTGTTGTTGATGTTGTTTTTTTTTTGCTTTTTAATTTTTCTAGGTAGAAGTATTATATATCGATCGTCTCACATATTGAAAGAAAACAGTGCTCTTTGAACTTAATATCACTTTAGATAAATAGATGGATAGAGAGAGAGAGACAAAGGGAGGTAGGGAGTGAGAGAGACACATACAGATTATAGATATTTATAAATACATACATATATTTACATATATATAATACATATAAATATATATTCAGATATATATATATATATATATATATATATATATATATATATATATATATATACACATAGTTGTTGTGTCAAATAACACAATAAAAATGCTCAATATTTAAGGAGCATGGTATATTTTGAAAAATCACCCAACATACAGAGAACAACAACACCTGGCGAGTGCCACAAGGCACGAAACTTCGAAGTCGTGGACTACTAGGAAGGACAATTTTTCAAGATATATATACACACACACACACAAACACACTTGCTTATTCATTTCATATTGCTTCATTGTAAAAAGAAACAAGATTAAAACCAACCTTCCATGATATACTCACTTTTTCTTGTCATAGGGAAGCCTAAGCTCTCGCAAGTTTTTACTGACGGCCTGTCGTCTGTTCTCTAGCACGTTCTCGAAATATTTGTTTCTGTAATAAGTCAACTGAAGACAAAGTTACCAATCATTAGGTTTGGAGAGGGGAAAGAGAAATGTGAAATGGTAAAATAGCATTGCTAAGCATGCAAACATGAAACAATCAACAAAAATCAAATTCTAAGTCACACCAGTATGAGTGAAAGGTAGGTTGAAATTTTCAAAAATCTTTAATATTAAAATAAGACTGTTTCAAACTCTGGTTTCTAGCCTTTTTTTTTCAAATGCCAGATTAAAAGCTCATGTCATATTAAACTAAAAAACAATCCTGGATGGTCACAGCGTCCCGCAATGTACATCTAATCCCTCGTAAGAACTGTTTGCTAGGTCAGCTTAAATCTATCAGGAACTAGCCAAAATTCCGAGACTAGATAAAATAATGAATCAGAGGAAAATAGCAACTAAGGCAAAGAGCAGTAAAATAATGGAGGAATGAACGGTGGGGGGATTTTATGATTAAAGGCGAATGAAAAAGAAAGGCCTAAGTACAAAGGAAGGACATGGAGGAGAGAGGTAAAAAGGCAAAAATATTAGAAGAAAAAAAAAAAGAGAGAGAGAGAGAGAGAGAGAGAGAGAGAGAGAGAGAGAGAGAGAGAGAGAGAGAGAGAGAAATAGAGAGCTAGAAAAATAGACAGAGAAAATGAGAAACACACATATAAGAGGAGAAATAGAAAGAGCTGTAAGAAAAATAAAAAAGAAAACACGACGATACACATACAATAAGAGCATCAGTTACGATGTACAAACGTTAAGCCATATCAGTAACGATACATATACGTTAAGACATAATCAGTAAAACATTAAAACATATCAGTAACGATACATATCCGATGGAGAATATATATATATATATATATATATATATATATATATATATATATATATATACATACATACATAGTTGTTGTGTCAAATAACACAATGAAAATGCTCGACATGTAAGGAGCATGGTATATTTTGAAAAATCATCCTACATACAGAGAACAACAACACCTGACGAGACATAATAAGTAAATGTACACAAACATTAAGACATATCAGTAACGATACATATACGTTAAGACGCATCAGTAACAAACATAAACATTAATACGCATCAGTAACGATACACAAATATTAAGAAATATTAGTAACGATACATATAGGTAAAGACGCATCAATAACGATATATATATATATATATATATATATATATATATATATATATATATATATATACGTTAAGACGCATCAGTTACGATACACAAACATTAAGACGCATCAATAACGATATATATATATATATATCTATATATATATATATATATATATATATATATATACATATATATACGTTAAGACGCATCAGTAACAATACACAAACATTAAGACGCATCAGTAACAATACACAAACATTAAGACGCATCAATAACGATACACAAACATTAAGACGCATCAGTAACAATACACAAACATTAAGAAGCATCAATAACGATATATATATATATATATATATATATATATATATATATATATACGTTAAGACGCATCAGTAACAATACACAAACATTAAGACGCATTAGTAACGATACACAAACATTAAGACGCATCAGTAACAATACACAAACATTAAGACGCATCAATAACGATATACATATATATATATATATATATATATATATATATATATATATATATACGTTAAGACGCATCAGTAACAATACACAAACATTAAGACGCATCAGTAACGATACACAAACATAATGACGCATCAGTAACGATACGCAAACACTAAGACGCATCAGTAACGATACACAAACATTAAGACGCATCAGTAATGATACACAAACATTAAGATGCATCAGTAACGATACGCAAACACTAAGACGTATCAGTAACGATACACAAACATTAAGACGTATCAGTAACGATACGCAAACACTAAGACGTATCAGTAACGATACGCAAACACTAAGACGTATCAGTAACGATACACAAACATTAAGACGTATCAGTAACGATACGCAAACACTAAGACGTATCAGTAACGATACACAAACACTAAGACGTATCAGTAACGATACACAAACATTAAGACGTATCAGTAACGATACGCAAACACTAAGACGTATCAGTAACGATACGCAAACACTAAGACGTATCAGTAACGATACGCAAACACTAAGACGTATCAGTAACGATACGCAAACACTAAGACGTATCAGTAACGATACACAAACATTAAGACGCATCAGTAACGATACGCAAACACTAAGACGTATCAGTAGCATCTCACGATGGAGTAGCGTTCCTCCAGGTACGTGTCGTTCATCACCTGTTCCGGGTAGCCAATCTTAGGTGAGATGAAGTCGTTCTGTGGAGGAGCAACACACTTTTGTATATTTCATTGCATGACATTGTCTTAAATATGGAACCATCTGGCGCGCCTCCTCCTCCACACACACACACAAACACCTGTACATTTTTCCCCAACATGTATAATCATTTTTTCACAATATACTCGAAAAGTGACAGAAATACTAATTCAAATACTGGATACGATCGGATGACTAGCTTTTATAAATATTCTCGACTCAAATTAGTTGAGTTACGGGTTATTTCGTAATTAACCCTTTGCTCCACGGAGTCACTCCCCTTTTCTTTGGCCATCTCCTCCACTCAAACACTCATACCCATACTATTTTCCCTTAGCATGTTTTATCAATTCTTCACAGACAAGACAAGAAACTCGAAAAGTGACAGAAATACCGATCCAGATACTGAATACAAATCGGGTGACTAGCTTTTATAACTACTCTTGACTCAGGATGAGTAACGGTTTTCATTGTTCGTAATCCCGGTTATTTCGTGATGTGAACCCTTCGTCCACAGAGTCACTTACCTTTTCTTTGGCCACCTTCCTGGTTTTATCGTCCATCCACTCAAGATCATCCAATAGCTCGTTAAAAGATTTGTGGAGTTCTTTAATCATGTCCAGCACCTGAGGGACTCTCACACATTAAAATCTCAAGATAAGAAGACATGCATAATTATCCTCTAACACAGAAAGCTGATGTGGTTTCATAACAAGCAACAGCTTTTGCAAGTTTAATTAAGTTAATTCCACAAAACGAAAATAAATAAATAAATGAATATACATATTAAAACCGAAAGAGTTTTAAGTCAGCCATTGAATATCGATTAAAACTTGTGAAGTAAATCTAAATTCGATCAGATACAGTAACGTGGGTGACAGTTTTAATTTATTTTGACATCTATTTCGAGAAAAACTGCTTTAAAAAAGAATTGTAAATAAATAGACGTTCTTTTGCGATCGCCGAAAATGATGTGAAGAAACGGCTATCAATAAATAAAAAGGATGAAAACTGCGATATAAAAAGTTACCAAATATATAAAGAGGAGACAACCTCGTACGATCGTACCATAAATTTCCCTTCCGATTGGAAAACTTATTAAATATATAAAGAGGAGACAACCTTTAAAGATCGTACCATTACTTCCGCTTCCACTTGGGAAAGTTACTAAATATATAGAAAAGAGACAACCTCATAACATCGAATCATAACTTTCGCTTCCACTTGGGAAAGTTACTAAATATATAGAAAAGAGACAACCTCATAACATCGAATCATAACTTTCGCTTCCACTTGGAAAAGTTACTAAATATATAGAAAAGAGACAACCTCATAACATCGAACCATAACTTTCGCTTCCACTTGAAAAAGTTACTTCATAGATGAAGAGAAAACAACCTCATAATTATGATCGTACCGTAACTTTCGCTCCCACTAATCTTGGAAAAGTTACTTAATAGATGAAGAGGAGACAACCTCATAATATCGAACCATAACTTTCGCTTCCACTTGAAAAAGTTACTTAATAGATGAAGAGGAGACAATCTCATAATTATGATCGTACCGAAACTTTCGCTTCCACTTGGAAAAGTTACTTAATAGATGAAGAGGGGACAACCTCATAACATCGAACCATAACTTTCGCTTCCACTTGAAAAAGTTACTTAATAGATGAAGAGAAGACAACCTCATAACATCGAACCATAACTTTCGCTTCCACTTGAAAAAGTTACTTAATAGATGAAGAGAAGACAACCTCTTAACTATGATCGTACCGTAACTTTCGCTTCCACTTGAAAAAGTTACTTAATAGATGAAGAGGAGACAACCTCTTAACTATGATCGTACCGTAACTTTCGCTTCCACTTGGAAAAGTTACTTAATAGATGAAGAGGAGACAACCTCATAATTATGATCGTACCGTAACTTTTGCTTCAACTTGGAAAAGTTACTTAATAGATGAAGAGGAGACAACCTCATAATTATGATCGTACCGTAACTTTCGCTTCCACTTGGAAAAGTTACTAAATATGTAAAGAGGAGGCAACCTCATACTTATGATCGTACCGTAACTTTTGCTTCCACCTGGAAGTTGTCTTTGACGAACATCCTCCCAACACACTGGCCGAGATTGCTCGTGGCGTAGCCTGCGCATGAGCGGAAACGAGCCATCTCAGCAGATATTCCAAACAGAACCTGGAAACACGTCACATAAAAATTAACGATTGTTGATCAATAGAATGGATAGGCGTATGTCTGGCGTAATTAGATGATATGAATATTTAAAAAAATTCCACCTTGAAAACACAACCTTTTGTGTCCAGTAACACCATTGTAGATATCTCGGAAAAAGACTATTTATATAAAAAAAAATCTTTTCAGGATATAATTACACTCATGTATTTTAAAAACGCTTGTACATGGTCTTATACCAATCCTTTTATTTACATGATCCAGATATTTATATACACACATATATATACATATATATATATATATATATATATATATATATATATATATATATATATATGCCTCCATCTATCTATTCACACCTAGAATCTAAATATCTTAATAGTTTTAAACACATAATCTAGATCTCAAGTCCCTTTGAAATTCTAAGCTTGAAAGATAAATCTAGATCCTCCCCTTTTGGTTTGAGTCAAGTTGCTGTATATAACTAGCCACTAGATCAAGAAACCATGTCCAAGAAACCTCTTGATATTCTTTCACAACATCTTACTCTATAACCTATAGATGAAGATCTATTTCAGACGGTTTTAGATCACTGCATGCGCACTTTCGGTTTCATTTCAGCCATCTTTGCCCAGCTGTGCTTACAAGAAGTAGTTCGCACATTCGCCTTTTTCTTTCAAGACAATAATAACCACATTTTAACCTCAACTTTTTCATAAACACTATTTTCGTGAAAAATAGATTTACAATCTTTAGGGCGATTTACAAGTTTATGTAAATTGTGACGTGCCTGGGTAATCTAGAAATGTTTGGTTAGATGGTCCTCATTTTTCGCTGCATTATTAAGAGATTATTATAATTACAATTGCTTTGTTTTCCATTGAATCAGCTTCCTAGAAAACATTAATTTTGGACCAGGCTCCATAAACCAGTCATTGTCTGTACTTTTTCAGTTGACCTAAGTTTTTGAAACTGTATATCTCTCGTTTTAACTCTTTTGGTCTGCCCCCCCCCCCTTTTCTCTCTCTCTCTCTCTCTCTCTCTCTCTCTCTCTCTCTCTCTCTCTCTCTCTCTCTCTCTCTCTCTCTTCCTTTCTCTCTCTCTCTCTCTTTCTCTCCCTTCCTCTCTCTCTCTCTCTCTCTCTCCCTCTCTCTCTCTCTATTTATCTGTGTATCTTTCGCTAAATGTCTAGTTCATTATGTGAATTTAGAAATGTAAATTTATGGGTATGTTGTGGTAAGTTAATAAATAAATGTCGTACGAATTTATAAATGTATGCATGTATGCATGTTGTAATTATATATTTTTTATGTATGTATGTATGTATGTCTTTACGTGTGTATATATATATATATATATATATATATATATATATATATATATATATATATATATATATACGTAAATATATTCATTATTCTATCAAACAATCTACCTATCTATCTTTTCCTATCTCCATATCCATCAATCTATATATATATATATAAATAAATATGTCTTTCTATCTATCTTTCTATCTAAACACCTCGCTATTTGATGTCTACCTAGTTATCTTTATATTTCGTTTACTTTCTCTCTTTATATATATATGTATCTTATCAAATATACCTAGAGTGAGAAAGATAGTAAATGAGATATAAAGAAAGCTGGATATTTATTATTAATATATATATATATATATATATATATATATATATATCTTTTAATCACACTTCAAGACGTCTTTTAGTTTTGTAAAACTCAATGTTCCTCACATTCGCAAAGAAATAATTTTGTTTTTTTAAATCCTTTGAGTTTTTTTTTTTATTTTTGAATATGATCACTCACCTTCTTGTATTTTCTGAGCAGTTCCGCGTACTCTTCTCCCTGAGTGCTTATGAGATTCTGGACAGCTCCCCAGATCATGTAGTTGGCCACAGTACTAATAGTGGGACAGTGGGCAAACAGGTTGTTAACAATGGTTGACATGAGAAGGAACTTTCAAGGAGGAAATGAGGATTGTGAAGGAGAAGAAGAAGAAGAGGAAGGAGAAGGAGGAGGAGAAGAAGAAGAAGAGGAGAAAGAAGAAGAAGAAGTAGAAGTACAAGTAGTAGTAGAAGAAGAAGAAGAAGAAGAAGAAGAAGAAGAAGAAGAAGAAGAAGAAGAAGAAGAAGAAGAAGAAGAAGAAGAAGAAGAAGAAGAAGAAGAAGAAGAAGAAGAAGAAGAAGAAGAAGAAGAAGAAGAAGAAGACAACAAGAAGACAAGGAGAAAAAGACCTTTTGATCGTTTCCTCGATTACGTCCAGTTAGACTTAACAAAGTAACTTTTTACTTCGGCCTCATGTTACATCTGTTTAAACTATGGTTTGACTTTACTCACCATCTTTCCGTTAATTTCTCATATATTTTCTTACACTTCTTCTGTTTCGAATAAACCGACCCATTCCAATCGCTTGACCTTTTTGGATGTGACCATCCCTATCTTTGCGCCTGTTCACTAACGTCCCCTTTCGCCTCACCCAAAACTGACCGTTTGGGAGTGTTCAGGATGACGTCAGTCAAGCGGTCGAAGTAGAGCGGTGCCCTGTTGACGATCCTCTCGTCTTGCGTCACGTCAAGAACCTGCACTCCCGGCAGTTGGAGCAAGGTCATCACATAGCGCTTCCAGTCGAACACCTGACGGAGTGGGTTGGATACGGTATGTTTTGTGGTTGCCTTTTTACAACAGGGGTTGACAAGACTCTAATGCAAGGCACGAGTATGTAAGTATGGTAGATTAAATTTTGAATAATCTTCGACTGAAATACCGTGGGAAGATGTAGATCCCAAAGCATTTGCAGGTATTCGAATACTTTCAGACTCAAATCAGCACTCATTCATTGATAGAAATACTTAAAATACATATTTCTAAACACTTTAATTTAGCGTAAAATGCCAACATTATTTTGCTAACTTTGGTTCTTCTTTATATCTAATATGAATATCCAAACCTCTACATGCACATAAACGCACGTTCGTTATGAGAAATGAAGCTTAACCAATTAGTAGTTAATGTTCTTGATAATTAATTTGTTTTGTCCTTCCAGCCAAACGTGACGTTCCCCAGCAGTACGGGGTTCGGAATCCACTGAGCGTACCGTGCTGTAGTCTCGATGCACTTCCTCAAGAGTCATCGGGTTGTAGAGGTCATTGCTGTCTCGCCTCTGCTCGTCCGGTACAGAGATCTACAGTCCGAGAAAAACCACAGAGGGAATTAGCAGCACATCTGAGAAAAAAAAACCTGATAGAAACAGTACGCAGAATGTCCTGTTGCGCCAAATGATGTAAAGCAATGTGGATTAAGGAGGATAATATTAGCTCATGTTGTAAAAAAATCCGCAAACTATTTTTAGATACTTTCAAACATTCATTTTCAAGTAGGATTTAATTAACCGGCATAATTATATAAATTTTCGCATGGCAATGCACAAATTAGGCAAGTTTTGAGGTAATTTATAGCCTTCAACTCAATATTTAAAAAAATTGTAAAAAAATGAGAAAAAATAGATAATTAAATGATTTCCCTTATTTCAGCAGTATTGCCATGCCAATAGTATGTTGCCTAAAAATCTTGATATGCGATAGAAACACCATAATTTTATTTCGTCTATTAGAAAAGAAAAAAAAGTGATATCACCCGAACTGTTTTTATTTCAAGTCTCCTTTCTGCCAAAGACAGAATCAGTAAGACAAGAACTGATCCTAGCACAGCACATCCAACGACCAGTGCGAAGGTTCAACCTCAGACTTACCATCGATAATTCATGGTCGTGGTGATAAGGAAAACAGTCAAACAATGATAAACACGGAGACAGACGGAGCTAGACCTAAGGATCTAAAGATGCAAGTGATTGTAAATAAAAAAATAAATAGTATAGAAAAATCAAGCAAAAAAAAAAAAAACAATATTCCTATACTCTTTCTTTCTTTACTTACAGTCACTTGCATCTTTCGATCCTGTGCTGGATCAGTAACTGTTTTTTTTTCTATACTATTTTAGTGGTGAATCATTCATATGACCGATTGGCACCCCAGTTTATAAATGAAACAAAATTATTGTCCTGAGATCTCCTTTTTTAGCCAAAGGTCCATGATTGGATAAACCGACAAAAGCGGACAAAGAAAATGCTATTCAGATTGAAACTTGAAAAAAAAACGTTGGCACCCGTTCGGAAATCCTAAACATATCCTCACTAATTAACATGCATCTAAAATCGAAAGTAATTAAATATCCTGAAAAGAAAGTAACTAGAATGAAAAATTATTTCTCCAAGCACAGGAAAAGAAGTATGTCGGATAAATGTTTGTCTTTTATGCATAAACATGCCATCCAACGTCGGCTCATTTAATACTGAAATTGGAAGAAGTAGAGTAGAAAAAAGAAAAGTATATATAGTGTAATCGGATATAGTGTCGTGCTAATAGAGTATTTCTGTTGTTTTGGGAGTTGCATTAGATCTTTGAAAAAACAAAAACAACAACAGTAAAACAGCAACTCAAACATCACAATATCTTTGATCATTTTCTCTAGCAAACCTTAGAAAACAGTAAACTCACATTGTCCAACACCACCTCATATTCCTCAATATATTCGATGCCTTTCTCTACAAGATCTAACAGAACAATATAATTACATTGGCCAAAGCATCATGAGATCCACAATATCTTCGATATCTTTCTCTACCAGATCTAACAGAACAAAATATTTACATTGGCCAAAGCATCCTAAAATCCACAATATCTTCAATAACTTTCTCTACCGGTACCAGATCTAAGAGAAATAAGACCTACATTGGCCAACAACATCTCATATTCCCCAATATCACCGACATCTTTCTCTACCTGACATTACCAACCAAACAGAACTTACTTATCTTTGTGTATCATAACTACAGACCAGAAAACTTAGCCAACAGCATCTCAAACTCCACAATATCTTCGATGTCTTTTTCTATCATATCTATAGACCAGAAAACTTACATCGGCCAACAGAACTAACAGAAACAAAACTTACGTTGGCTAACAATATCTCAAACTCCACAATATCTTTGATTTCTTTCTCAACCAGAACTAACAGAAACAAAACTTACATTGGCCAACAGCATCTCAAACTCCACAATATCGCTTATGTCTTGCGCTGCCGAGACCGGATTGGCTAATCCCAGGAGCGTGGCCACGCCTGTGATGAGTTCCTCATAGGCCTTGAGCATCTTATCATCCCGTGGCACTTGGTAGTATTTCTGGCCAGGCATACCAAAGCGTGGCTGATCCATCTTGCAAGAGAAATGGAGAATCAGGTGTCAGCAGGAGAAGACAAAGTGTGAGATCAATCAGAAGACCGATTACACAGACTGGAGTATTCTCCTTTGTCGAATACTCCTCTATTTATAAGCATTTATGGAGAATCCACACTAAAATGACATCAGGAAATATTTTAACTCTTTTCTCTATATTTATCATTAATTATTTTTGTTACAGAATGATTCTTTTCTGGTCGACAAAGGAGCTTCACGCACGCTTGAAGTAAGGATCTCATTACACCTATGTTCAAATTTCGTGAAATGGAATTTTAAATTTTTAATGGTTTTCTGAAGCTAAAGAGCAAAATGCCTTTTATCAAAGTTTGCAAATGAAAAAGTTCACAAGGTGAACTTAATTGTAGGTCTCGTGTGTTATTTCACACAATAAATTGAAATATTAACTTAGAACCAGTTCCAGTGATAAAAAGTGGCGCTAGCAATTATTAGCTTAAGAGCTGCTTAATTTCATGAAAATAGCCACTTTCATTAAACTTTTTTTTCTTTTTTTATTTCTTCATATACCTATAATCTCTCCTCATCCCCCACTCTCTCTCTCTTTCTCTCTCTTTCTCTCTCTCTCTCTCTCTCTCTCTCTCTCTCTCTCTCTTTCTCTCTCTCTCTCTCCCTCCATTTTTATGTTCTTTCTGCCTGTTACTCTGTACGTCATCGAATTTCTATGTCATAATCTCGCTTGTGCTAGTCTTTGTTTCTTGTTAAATTTGCTTTTTTTGTTCAATTTTTTTTTCCCAATTTCTCGGCGAATTAGTACCTTTCTCTATTTTTCTATCTTTGTATTTTTCTTAGTGTTCTTTTCTGTCTTTCTGTGCCTATGTTCTCTCTGTCTCTGTGTGCCTGACTGTCTAACAATCTCTCTCTCTCTCTCTCTCTCTCTCTCTCTCTCTCTCTCTCTCTCTCTCTGTCTCTCTCTCCTCTCTCTCTCTTTCTCTCTTTCTCTCTCTCTGTCTCTCTCTCTCTCTCACCGCCCCCCCCCCTTTTTTTTCATCCTCTCTCGCCCTGTCATTTCTCCTCTTTACTCAATCCATCTCTGGGAGACTTCTAAATTATTCCCAAAAATCACTCCCCCATTGACAGTACGTACCGTCAAGACCCGTCTGGACGAATCCTTGCTGTCCAAACCGACGTAGAAATCTATAATCGGGCTCTCGCCCACTTTGTTCAACTTGATGAGGGTATCGACCATATCAAATTTACTCGGGTCCCAGGTTTTATCGGTTAAGGGCCAACCTCCTAGCTCTTGAAGTAACATGTCTTTCAACACCTGGTCTCCTCTCTCCTCGATCGTGTCTGAAAAATTCAGGTTTACATCAAGGGATTTACTAGAGATTATTGTCAGGGATAAGTCACTCGTGTTACAGAACTTTGAAGCTTGTTATGAACCGTTGTTTGGACAACCAAAATGTTAAAAAAAAAACATCTTTAACATTAAAAAAACAACCGAAAAACCACCACCATCAGATCCCCACCCCTTCCTCCCCCAATCGCCCCACCAAAATAAAAAAATGGTGGTTCTGGATAGAGCACTATTATTTCGGGTAATACCATGATTCACAGGCATGAATATTCCTTTTTACGAGTGTATTGTGTTGTCTCAACATTTCTGACAGTAGCATTTCGTGCTCATTGTTAGAACTTTACGGTTTTTCCTTCCATTTGGTAAGAATACTAGATGTAAATGGAGTTACACATAGTTAAATTAAGATTTACAGACCTGTCTTGGTCATAGATTAACACAGGTCACTTCGTTGGTATTACATTATTTTCGAAATTCGAAAAAGCGTTTAGACGGAGAATCATTGTACTCTTCAGATCTGACACCATTTTGACAGCGCGGATACATAATGAAATCTAAATGTAACTTGGTGGTCAGTTTTTCTGGGAGATATCTATAGTTAAGCTATGCAGGGGTAAATAGAATCAAAGTACGAGCTAATAATGAAGACGCGTTTTGATTCGGGTTCCCTATGTACATGTATAGGTTAAAGAATTGTTTTGATAGCTCATCAAATAAGGACCCTTCCCCCCCCCCCCCTCTGTCTCTCTCTCTCTCTCTCTCTCTCTCTCTCTCTCTCTCTCTCTCTCTCTCTCTCTCTCTCTCTCTCTCTCTCTCTCTCTCTCTCTCTCTCTCTCTCTCTCTCTCTCTCTCTCTCTCTTTCCGTGTCCAAGTACAATAAAAGTATTCTCCCTGCTCTAAACCCCTTTCATAAATCTATATGTTTATACCAGTCTAATTTTCATGCTTTGCTATAAAACCCAACTTCTCAAAGAAGAGGTCCCAGCCTGAGATTCACAGAGACTTTTCACGAGGAATTCTACATTTTTGCCACTAAGACTGAATCCAACTTGAAGTCCATCCACACACACACACACACACACACATATATATATATATATATATATATATATATGAAGATTAATCATGTCCTGAATCAGTTGACTAACGGACCTATAGGTAATTCAGGTATTTGCTGAAAAAGAAATATCACAAGCTCCTTTGTTCGCCTGAAGCCAGTGTCTATTAAACCTGAGTGCAAATTATTATCTTCTTTTTTGGGTGGTGTGCACGAGTCGCGTGTGTCTTCGATACAAGCCCTTTTGTAAATAGCCGTTCATCGTATTATTTGATAGGGTCCTCGGTACTTACAGCCTTTTTATAAATGGCCGTTCATCGTATTATTTAATAGGGTCCTCGTTACTTACAGCCTTTTTGTAAATAGCCGTTCATCGTATTATTTAATAGGGTCCTCGTTACTTACAGCCCTTTTGTAAATAGCCGTTCATCGTATTATTTAATAGGGTCCTCGTTACTTACAGCCCTTTTGTAAATAGCCGTTCATCATATTATTTAATAGGGTCCTCGTTACTTACAGCCCTTTTGTAAATAGCCGTTCATCGTATTATTTAATAGGGTCCTCGTTACTTACAGCCCTTTTGTAAATAGCCGTTCATCATATTATTTAATAGGGTCCTCGTTACTTACAGCCTTTTTATAAATGGCCGTTCATCATATTATTTAATAGGGTCCTCGTTACTTACAGCCCTTTTGTAAATAGCCGTTCATCGTATTATTTAATAGGGTCCTCGGTACTTACAGCCCTTTTGTAAATAGCCGTTCATCATATTATTTAATAGGGTCCTCGTTACTTACAGCCTTTTTATAAATGGCCGTTCATCATATTATTTAATAGGGTCCTCGTTACTTACAGCCTTTTTTATAAATGGCCGTTCATCGTATTATTTAATAGGGTCCTCGTTACTTACAGCCTTTTTATAAATGGCCGTTCATCGTATTATTTAATAGGGTCCTCGTTACTTACAGCCCTTTTGTAAATAGCTGTTCTTCGTATTATTTAATAGGGTCCTCGTTACTTACAGCCTTTTTATAAATGGCCGTTCATCGTATTATTTAATAGGGTCCTCGGTACTTACAGCCTTTTTATAAATGGCCGTTCATCGTATTATTTAATAGGGTCCTCGTTACTTACAGCCTTTTTATAAATGGCCGTTCATCGTATTATTTAATAGGGTCCTCGTTACTTACAGCCTTTTTATAAATGGCCGTTCATCGTATTATTAAATAGGGTCCTCGTTACTTACAGCCTTTTTATAAATGGCCGTTCATCGTATTATTTAATAGGGTCCTCGGTACTTACAGCCTTTTTATAAATGGCCGTTCATCGTATTATTTAATAGGGTCCTCGTTACTTACAGCCTTTTTATAAATGGCCGTTCATCGTATGATTTAATAGGGTCCTCGGTAATTATAGCCTTTTTATAAATGGTCGTTCATCATATTTTTTAATAGGGTCCTCGTACAGCCTTTTTATAAATGGACGTTCATCATATAATTTAATAGGGTCCTCGTTACTTACAGCCTTTTTATAAATGGCATTAATAGGGTCCTCGTTACTTACAGCCTTTTTATAAATGGCCGTTCATCGTATTATTTAATAGGGTCCTCGGTACTTACAGCCTTTTTATAAATGGCCGTTCATCGTATTATTTAATAGGGTCCTCGTTACTTACAGCCTTTTTATAAATGGCCGTTCATCGTATTATTTAATAGGGTCCTCGTTACTTACAGCCTTTTTATAAATGGCCGTTCATCGTATTATTTAATAGGGTCCTCGTTACTTACAGCCTTTTTATAAATGGCCGTTCATCGTATTATTTAATAGGGTCCTCGGTACTTACAGCCTTTTTATAAATGGCCGTTCATCGTATTATTTAATAGGGTCCTCGTTACTTACAGCCTTTTTATAAATGGCCGTTCATCGTATGATTTAATAGGGTCCTCGGTAATTATAGCCTTTTTATAAATGGTCGTTCATCATATTTTTTAATAGGGTCCTCGTACAGCCTTTTTATAAATGGACGTTCATCATATAATTTAATAGGGTCCTCGTTACTTACAGCCTTTTTATAAATGGCATTAATAGGGTCCTCGTTACTTACAGCCTTTTTATAAATGGCCGTTCATCGTATTATTTAATAGGGTCCTCGTTACTTACAGCCTTTTTGTAAATAGTAGTTTTTAGATTATTCGAAAGAGTCCTCGGTATTTCCAGGCTTTTTTTTTTTAATATCCCCTCATTTTATTATACTGGGTTCTTATAGCCTTTTTGCAAAAAAAAAAAAAAAAAAAAACAACAAAACAAGCCACTCATTGATTATTCGATATAGTCCCTGGCATCTCTAGCCGTGTTGGAAATAGCCCCAGATTTGATTTCTGAGTAGAGCGTAAACATAAAAACTAGGTACCACCTTACCTGTGTCGAGACATGATGCATACAAGTCCTTGGCCTTCTTCATGCACTCCAGGTCGTTTGGTTTATGCTCCTCCTGCAACAGATCTGAAGACACGAGACAAGACACTGATTGTTACACAAAGTGGTTGAGACAAAGAAAAGGTTACATGAGGATTTCTCTCTTCAATCATTACTAGTACCTTTATCGTCGAATAAGTACTCGGCTGTGTTGTCATGAACGTCTTACTTTTTTTTCCTTTGTTTTTGTAAAAAAACCACGATCAGTTAAAAAGCACGACTATCGTCATCGTCATCGTCACCTTTTTGTACTATCATTACCAAAATCATATTTCATTGGCATCATTATCAATATCATCATCATTAAAGCCGTCAATAGCATCATTAGGATCTGTTTAATCATAACTGTTATCATCGTCATGAGTATTGTTATCATCATCATATTATGAATCATTATGACCGTCGTAAATAACTACCCCTCTCCCCTACATTAACGTGTGCACATTTGCTTCTTCTCAAATCACCCAGGCCTTTCCATTACATCTTAATCTAAAGAGCGCCTCCCTCCCGCAGCCAAGTGTAAGGCTATTCTTCACCACTTCGCAACCTCCCGCAGCCAAGTGTAAGGCTATTCTTCACCACTTCGCAACCTCCCGCAGCCAAGTGTAAGGCTATTCTTCACCACTTCGCAACCTCCCGCAGCCAAGTGTAAGGCTATTCTTCACCACTTCGCAACCTTGTCCTCACCGCCTGCAGCGCTGCCCAAACCCCACCCCAAACACGACATGCCCTGGTACCATGCAGCGCTGCCCAAACCCCACCCCAAACACGACATGCCCTGGTACCATGCAGCGCTGCCCAAACCCCACCCCAAACACGACATGCCCTGGTACCATGCAGCGCTGCCCAAACCCCACCCCAAACACGACATGCCCTGGTACCATGCAGCGCTGCCCAAACCCCACCCCAAACACGACATGCCCTGGTACCATGCAGCGCTGCCCAAACCCCCACCCCAAACACGACATGCCCTGGTACCATGCAGCGCTGCCCAAACCCCACCCCAAACACGAAATGCCCTGGTACCATGCAGCGCTGCCCAAACCACTACCCAAACAAGTCCAGGTAACATGCAGCGTTGCCCAAACCACTAACCAACTAAGCCCAGGTAACATGCACCGCTGCCCAAACCACTTACCAAACAAGCCCAGGTAACATGCAGCGTTGCCCAAACCACTAACCAACTAAGCCCAGGTAACATGCACCGCTGCCCAAACCACTTACCAAACAAGCCCAGGTAACATGCAGCGCTGCCAAAATCACTACCTTAACAAGCCCAGGTAACATGCAGCGCTGCTCAAACTACTAGCCAAACAAGCCCAGTTACGAAGCAACGCTGCTCAAACCACTAGCCAAACAAGCCCAGGCACCATGCGACGCTGCTCAAACCTCATCCCAAATACGACAAGCCCAGGTACCATGCAGCATTGCCCAAACCACACCCCAAACAGGACAAGCTCGGGTAACAGGTCTTACTCACTCCGGAGGACAACCTCCACTTGCTCTCTGAGGATGCCGAATTTTGAGTAACTCATGCGGTCCTCGGGAATTGCATTTTTCTTCATCCAGCGCCCGCAGGCAAACTGGTAGAGATCGTCACACGGAGACACGCTGTAATCGATGTTTCTATCGATACGAGAGGCTGTGGAGCCATACAGAAAAATTTTCGATTATTTAGAATGTTCGATATAGTTATGAAGAGCTCTTCTCTCTCTCTCTCTCTCTCTCTCTCTCTCTCTCTCTCTCTCTCTCTCTCTCTCTCTCTCTCTCTCTCTCTCTCTCTCTCTCTCTCTCTCTCTCTCTCTCTCTCTCTCTCTGTCTTGCTTCTTTCATATCTTCCATACTATTTCTACTCTTTCCGCCTCTCCTAAATTCTCTCCTACTCAGTCTAATTGCTTTGTACCATCTCTTATAGTTCGCTAGCATCAGTTTGTTTCTTTCTCTTCTTCTGAATGACTATTTATTTTGTCTTGTCTTTCTTTTCTCTTCCTCTTTGTGCTGCCCCTTCATTAGCCAACTAAGACGTGATGTAAAAACCACTTTCATTGACATGGACTTCTTATATATTTGTGAAATTGGGAAGGGGGTCAATGGAGAGAGGAAACATCAGTCCGGTCCATACACACTTCATACCAGTATTATCAACATGTTCCCACAGTATAAAGTCTCTCAGAGACATTCACAACGATATGGGACATGCATCATTACAAATCTTTTTTACTCTCTGATTTTTAACCTTTGAAACAAAACGTTTATAAACAAAATAGAATGATTTTTTTGCCTTAACAAAGTATGGGGTCTTTCTCAAAATATCA
>JAWDGP010002278.1:130000-282500 GCA_033675545.1 Elysia crispata
ACAAAAAAAAAGCAATTAAAATAAGCCACAAATTCAGTGATAAACGGTAATTTTATCGTCATAAATATTAAATGTGTTGTAAGGGAAAGGAGATGGAGGGGGGTGAAAAAATTAAAACCGTGTAATTTTTTTTTTTTAGTTTCTTATCTATGAGTAAACAAAGCAAACGTCGCGAGGCGACGGAGTGCTGGAATTACCTACCCTGATATGTCACATAATCTGGTAATGCGAACGGTGACTTCACGGCTGACTTGATGGGGGTGGTAACGTTTGCACTTTGACCTGGACCAGGCGGATCGTCTTTTTTGTCGGGGCTGCTTCTGACAATAAGGATGACGACCACGATCAAAAGGATTATGAGGACAGGGGCGAGAACTCCTAATAGGATTTTCTCAAGAGTTGTCCGCCTGCCAAAAATGCCCTTGCCTTGATTGTACCTGGCAGATCAGTTAATAGCTCGTTTATTGATTGATTGATTGATTTATAGATATCATAGCTTACATCACCAGGAAGGATAAACAATTAAATAGCAATGCACCAAAAAAAAACAACAACGAACAAACAAAAAGAAAAAAAAAACCCAAAGCAAAACAAAAAAAGATGAACTTTATTTAACTTGTTTCTATTATTTTCTCTCTTTATTTTTCCGCAAAATTTATCTTTCAAAGAACGGCTTTGAATTTTATTTTACATTAAGACATTTCACTTTTTATTTTTTGCTTACAATCAAAACACCACTTTTTCTGGAATTTCCCAGCAATCTATTGTGGAAATTTCTCGTATCTCATGTGTATCAGAAAGCTATGATTTCCCGCAAAACTTGCCATGAGGTGCGATTCATTGTGCAAAACTCATAACTGTTCATTTATTTTACCACTTATGATCAAGAAGGTTTAAAGGATTGAAAAACCAGATTTGGGTTTTGCAAAACTGGTAAACGATTCTCATTCTGATGAGAGAAAGCCAAAAGTAGGTTATGATGTTTTACCTACCATGTGACTTGTTTTCAGAGGATTCTACACAACTAATTTAAATATAAACAATTCTTTAAAGAACAATGTAGTTTTTAAAACTAAAATAATGCGTTTTTAAACAAAACTAGTACGGTATATACGGCGATTCTTCAAAGTTGCTTGGAGTTTAGAGATGGGAGAAGACAGGCGAAGGTAAATGAGATTAGTTGCTGAAAGGCGCATATTATTAAGACAAGACACTTATAGGGAAAAAAATGTGAAAGTGGGAAATGAATGAAATCCATTTTCATAGAGAAAGATTTGTCAATCATAGAGAAAGATTTGTCAATCATAGAGAAAGATTTGTCAATCATAGAGAAAGATTTGTCAATCATAGAGAAAGATTTGTCAATCATAGAGAAAGATTTGTCAATCATAGAGAAAGATTTGTCAAGAACAGCCCATTGATTGTCGCGGAGACGGGAGGAAAGATTGATAACACCCCTAAAACAAGGCTAATTTATAAACAGCAATCCCACCCTGAACAATGCTTAACAAAAGACACGTTTGTTGCTCTTTACAATATTCCGCCCTAAACAATGCTTAAAAAATATACTTTTATTGCTCTTTGCGAGATTTCGCCCTGAACAATGTTTAACGAAAAACATTTTTGTTGCCCTTTATGAGATTCTGCCCTTTACAATGCTTAACAAAAGACACAATTGTTGCTGTTTGTGAGATTTTAGATAGCTCAGATGATAGGATGTTAGAGCGACATTACGGACCCTCCGCCATCAAATCTTTCTTTAAACCTACTAGTGGGTTCAGATCTCTTCTAGCCCACCTGACTCTCAGCTTTATAGGGAAACAACAACAACAACAGCGAGCTTCTGAGGCACTTTCTTTACAGACTACTCTATATTTCTTGAGTTATGTTCACAGCAGCAACGAACCCGATGAAGCTGCGAGTGGCCACCGTTGGTGAAGGGTGATGCTTGAAATAATAGTCCATGCCAATGCCATGACCCGGGAAATCCACTAAATCCTCTTCTATAGAGGCCAAAACGAGGCTAATCACATGACCAAGCCGTGACCTAAACTCTGGCACATTGAGGGAATTATACCATTTGAGCAGGTCGCGTATATTTAGAGTAAGGCCAGTATAAACAGATGCGTAGGACTTTACAATGCATCTTAGCCAAGGCTTCCTGAAATACAGGCAAAGTCACCGAAGTGAACAAACTTTTACAGTGAGTGTAAGAGTGAGCTATGCCATTTAACTATTTGGCAGAGTTAGGACAGTTAGATATTTTTGTGAAGGACTGTAGGCTTGTAGGCTGAATTAAAGCTATGCCCAAAATTTAAAAGAAATAATCACTGTAACTCAATCATGCAAAAGTTCGCTTACTCTTGTGACTTGGCCTGTGTTTTAGGGAAGCCTCGATCTTTGGCCATGCAAAAAGCATTTGGCTTGAGATCGTCGTCGGACTGTGATCTTACGTTTATTATTCCGGCCCTAAAACGAAAAATCCCTTGGTAGAATCACTAACGCGCACTAAATCTAACTCTTGTTGTGACACGCAATAAGAAAAAGATAAGCGAAAGTCTAGGAGAAATGACTGCGCAAGAAAATAATGATGAATAATGATGTAAACAAAAATTAATTTAAAAGTAGTAAATGCGCTTAAGCCCTTAACTGCTAATTATTAAAGTATAAATTTTGGTGTGTGTTCCAAGCGATAAAAAGGAATGGATATATCTTAGTTAAGCTTTTCCGACAGCAGCCGGTACTTTTTGGCCTAGACAGGGACACTCTCTTATCTCAGTACGCATTTGTATTTCATAAGGCTTTCCTCGTCCCCACAATATATATATATATATATATATATATATATATATATATATATATATATATATATATATATATATATATACATGACTAAATATGCGAATAAAACTAACTAATTAAACAAACAAACAAACCAAAATACTTTTTTTGATGGAGCGCTTGGCTGAAGTTTGACTTACTACACCTGGTTTACCCCCAAAAAGAATCAAGTAGATTTGTTGCGAGGCAAAACTCTCTCCGGTCTAGACTCGTTAATATTTATGAAAGCTATCTAAATCTGTTCTACATTATTTTATAATGGAAGGAAAAGTAACCCACTAGAAAACTTCAAAACCACCGAACGCAGCCATTATTTACTGCATTGTGTAATGCCGAACTCGACATCATAGACGAACCCTTCAATATCGAAACTGGGTTATAATGTTTTCTGTGACGGATATTTCAGAGAGAAAAACTCATAGAATTTCCGCACAAATTCTTATGACCTTTCAAATAATTTAAATAAACGGCTGCCCTATTGACACTAATGCGTTTGGATTTCCTTGTTTCGTGAAAAAAAAAAACGAAACAAAAACAAAACAAACAAACCAAAAAAAAAAAAAAAAGCAACAAAGCAATCTCACATTTTCACACAGAAATATTCCTAGTCACATTCTCACGGCGGTATGAAAGGAGACACGTCAATAAATATTGTTTTAAAACTCGTGAGTGCAGCCATAACATCCTGGGAGTTCTATGTTTGAGCCAAAGTTTAAAAAGCTTCTAGATTTGAGTAGGATCGAGGCTTCCAAAGAAACAGGCCGAGTAGCCGAAATAAGCAAAACTTTGCAGTAAATGTAAGAGTGAGCTATATCATTTCACTATTTGGCAGAGTTAGGACAGTCAGATATTTTTGTTGTGTAGGCCTGTAGGCTGAATCACAAGCGCGTTCAGGGTACAATTCTGTCCTAACTATGCCCCAAAGTTAAAAGAAATAACCACTGTAACTCAAACATGCAAAAGTTTGTTCACCTCGGTGATTTGGCCTGTAACTTAGCCTCGAGTAAGATCTATCAAACCAGCTCTACCCTGGACCTGACGGAAGCCAAAACTATGTGAATGTCTTGTTGTGGATGGGCTACATCAACAAAGTAATTCTAAGACAACTCGAAGAATTTCTGTCGCTAAGTTGTGGTTCTAGAGTTTGTGGAGTGACAAGAAATGGCAATGCTGTAGACAAAGTCAAACAACTTAAGAAAGGAAGTGGGATTAAGTCAAAAACATGACATGTCGAAGAATGCATGTTACCTGTTTAGACAGAGAAGAAAAGAGCAACGAACATAAAACAAGAATTGAAAAGATATTAGATATGCCTGTGAAATATATTTTTTATTCCTTTACCGCATCTGCTTATCATTGAACACACACACACACATACATTAAGTAATTCCTCCATCTGTCTTTATATCTCTATCTTTGCCTCTCTGCATGCCTCTGTATATCTTTGACTTACTTGACTTAGGGCCTTCCGCGTCTCAGTCCTCAGACGGGGGCGCTTCTGCAGCTTGTCGGATTCCCGTCGACAGTTCTCTCCATTGCTGTCTGTATATCTCCGACCCTATATATCTCTATCTGTCATTCTATCTGTCTGTCTGTCAGTCTGTCTGTCTGCCTGTCTCTCTCTCTCTCTCTCTCTCTCTCTCTCTCTCTCTCTCTCTCTCTCTCTCTCTCTCATTTTTTCTGTTTCCAAACTTAGAGAAGGCACACGCATAGCTTGAAGACCTATAAAGCGAAACCCGTTTTCGCCAATCTCACAAGATTGATTTATCCAAGATGCTTAGCCTTAGAAAAAGGGAGATTAGTGTGACCGCTACAGCCAGCAACGGTCATAAAACTCGGTCGAAAGAAATGTTGCAGCGGACCATTTGAAGCGGATTAACATACAGAGAGAGAGAGAGAGAGAGGGAGAGAGAGAGAGAGAGAGAGAGAGAGAGAGAGAGAGAGAGAGAGAGAGAGAGAGAGAGAGAGAGAGAGAGAGAGAGAGAGAGAGAGAGAGAGAGAGAGAGAGATGATCAAGGCCATGACTCAAATCCATATTTAAAAAAGTCGAAAAGCTGAAAGATGCCGTTGCAAATATTTTGGCAATTGAAATAAATTTCTGCTCCATTTCGAAAGATTTGCTCTTCCGTAGTTTTATTTATTAATTTATTAGTTAAAGCATGGTGAACGCTCTACTTTAAATGTGTTTCTTTGCTGTCGCGATATCGTGCAGTGTAATATCCCTGTGATATTTTTCACATGGTTATATTTTTTTTTACTCAGTATGATATTTAAAACCCGGGCTGTTGGAATCAGAATTCTGCCTAATGTAGTGGATATATTATTTTAAAGCTTGAAATCCTTCTAGTACTATCAATCTCTGTATCGCCATTCACATCCTAGTGCTCCGACTTGGACGCCTCGGCTGCCTCTCGGATGTTCGCTGATAGTCTCCTCCACTGTGTTCAGTCTTCTGCTGTTGACCTCAGATGGTCGAGGTCACCTGCTGGTATGCGACAGAGCTCTTTGTTGATGACTCTTGGCAATATTGTTATCGGCCTTCCTCAAAATTTATCACCTTTGGGAACGAAATGAACCTCAATAGATTTGTTCGCCTCGGGATATGTCCGAACGGGCGCCACCGGCTTTCAAAGTTGGTTATTGAGATGGTTTTTCGTTGCATTTTTTATACAGATATTTCTTTGTTAAGGATATATATTTGATGTTAAGGATTTGTTTGAGCTTTGGGTATTATCAATAATATAGCTCTAGATAATTCTGTGTCTTGTTTCAATGTTCAAAACTATATTTGGATAACATCAGCGCTACAGATATCGTAGTCGAAAAGTAGCTTCTTTGAGTAAGGTCTCTATCAACTGTAACAATTAAAGGGACCCTCCTTGCCCTTGGGACTGTGTTATTTTTCGATCCAACAACCTATATGTCTTTGGAAGCAGTTTCCTATAAGTCTAACGCCTATAATAGTCCTTGGACTAAACTTTCTATCTACTTTAAAGGTTTTTACTGTCTTCAATGCGGTACCTCATTGGTTTAATACTTTTAATAGTCTTTGGCGCAAATCTCCTAACGTTCTAACCGCGTTAGTGGTCTTTGAGGCTTATTTCCTTATCTTCTAGCTGTTAAATAGTCTTTGGCGCAAGTCTCCTAACGTTCTAACCGCGTTAGTGGTCTTTGAGGCTTATTTCCTTATCTTCTAGCTGTTAAATAGTCTTTGGCGCAAGTCTCCTAACGTTCTAACGGCGTTAGTGGTCTTTGAGGCTTATTTCCTTATCTTCTAGCTGTTAAATAGTCTTTGGCGCAAATCTCCTAACGTTATAACCGCGTTAGTGGTCTTTGAGGCTTATTTCCTAATCTTCTAACAGTTAAATAGTCTTTGGCGCAAGTGTCCTAACATTTTAACGGCGTTAGTGGTCTTTGAGGCTTATTTCCTAATCTTCTAACAGTTAAATAGTCTTTGGCGCAAGTCTCCTAACATTCTAACGGCGTTAGTGGTCTTTGAGGCTTATTTCCTAATCTTTTAACAGTTAAATAGTCTTTGGCGCAAATCTCCTAACGTTCTAACGGCGTTAGCGGTCTTTGAGGCTTATTTCCTAATCTTCTAACAATTAAATAGTCTTTGGCGCAAGTCTCCTAACGTTCTAACGGCGTTAGTGGTCTTTGAGGCTTATTTCCTAATCTTCTAGCTGTTAAATAGACTTTGGAACATTGTCGGCTTTAACGGCTTTATTAGTCTCTGGGGCTAATCTCTAAATGTTCTAACTGGTTTATCAGTTTTTGGGGCTAAGAAAAAGCAATAACCAACAATCAGAGCACGATAAATTGGAATTGTCTACTGAGAATGCCTCCTCACTATTTCCCCCAAAAATGTTGGAGAGATCACATCTGTCATTGACATCGCTAAGTCAGGAGCTGCTGGAGAGATCATCTGATGTTTTTCCTGGTTTATTAATATTTGGGGCTATTCTTCTAATGTTCTTACTGGTTATTCAGTCCTTGGGGCTAATCTTCTGTTGTTCTTAGTTGTTTATCAGTCTTTTGGCTAATTTTGTGATGTTCTTTGTGGTTTATCAGTCTTTGGGGCTTATCCTTTAATGTTCTTACTGATTTATCAGTCTTTGGGGCTAATCTTCTGATGCTCTTACTGATTTGTCAGTCTTTGGGGCTAATCTTCTAAAATTCTTACAAGTTTATCAGTCTTTGGGATAACCTTCAAATGTTCTTACTGGTTTATCAGTCTTTGTGGCTAATCTTCTGATGTTCTTACTGATTTATCAGTCTTTGGGGCTAATCTTCTGATGTTCTTACTGATTTATCAGTCTTTGGGTCTAATCCTCTGTTCTTACTGATTTGTCAGTCTTTGGGGCTAATCTTGTAATGTTCTTTCTGGTTTATCAGTCTTTGGGGTTAATCTCCAAAATTAATGTTCTAACTGGTTTATCAGACTTTGGGGCTAATCTTCAAAATAAATGTTCTAACTTATTTATCTATCTTTGGGGCTAATCTTCTAATGTTCTTCTTAGTTTTTCAGTCTTTGGGGCTAATCTCCAAATGATCTTACTGTTCAACTATCATTGAAGCTAACTTTCCTTCAAAACTTTATAAATCTCTAGGATTAGATATATTCATATATTCATACATTCAATATGTTTAACCGCGGTTTAATATAACTGTATTTATACATATTATCGTGTCCGAGTCTAGATCTTCTGTCTACCGTAAAGGTATATTATTTGTTGCTGTGATTAGACTTCCTGCCTTTGTTTTGCTAGCAGTTATAACGGTACCATATTTGGAATGTCTGATCGTCGGTCAATCGCGATAAATTGATATTGGAGCTTGTAAACACCTGCAACAATTGAAAAGCAGCAGCAAAACAGTTTCTGAAGGATAGTGCGTCTTTGTCGAGGCTTCCTAAAATACAGACCTAGCCACCGAAGTGATCTATTTTTTGCATGTTTTACTTATATTGATCTATTTCTTTTAATTTTTTTTGCATAGATAGGACAGAATTGTACTCAGAACGCACTTATAATTCAGCCTACAGACTCACACAACAAAAATATCTTACTATCCTAACTCTGTCAAATTCTTTCAAGATATAGCCCACTCTTACACTTACTGCAAACATTTGATCACTTCAGTGATTGGCCTGTATTTTAGGAAAGCCAAGGTCTAAGTACGTCACTTGTTTAAGTTACTAGCTCACACCTGGTACTGAACACAGCTCAGACATACTTCTCGCTTGGCTTCCTTTTAAGAGGAGGAAGTGGGTCAAACAGGCCAGAGATTATCCAAGAAGTAAACACATCACGGAAGGATCCACAGGATAAAGTAAAAACTCTATAAAACTGTCATAAAAAATGTCGCTACATCTGATTCTTAATATGTTGACAGACCATTGCCACTTATTGAAAAAAAAAAAAAAAGAAAAAGGATTTCTGTCCATGGATTATGTCATCAGTTTTCTTCGAGCTACACATCAAAGAAACGAGCCAAACTTATAATCTTGTACAACCATTCTTGGTCATGAACGGCCAAATTATTACAATGCTCGCTTGTTCTGGAAAACAACTTAATCCGAGACACTCACACATGGAAGTTAATCTGAGACATTCAAACACGACAGATTTTTAATCAGCGTCTGGGAAATTGCAGCACGTTTTCTGCATTGGAATTACAAAAAAGGGAGGAAAGAAAAAGAAAAGAAAAGCCAATGGAAAAATTCGGTCAAATTTCTTCCGGATAAAATACAACATAATTATGTCATATTAGAATCAAGGGGAGAAAAAAAAACTCGAGGCAAGATCACGCATTCCGACAAAAAGTTTTAAAGTAGAGAGAAAATATTTTTTTTTCGAATTTGTTCGTCTTCTTTTTTCCTTTTTTTTTTTTTTTCAATAATTTCAATATTTTCTTATCTCCTACTCGTCTTTTCCTTCTCCTATTTTCATTTTCAAAGCAACGAGCCCCAATGGATTGCATAATAAATATTCATACTCTGTTTAGCGTATTTATTGGGCTGCAATCTATACTATCGATCCGATTAAAAAAGAACTTTTAACTTGTCCTTTTTAGATGAAGGAAAGAAAAGAAAATGAAAACAAGAAACCAGAAATGGAGCACAAAAATGTTTTCCTTATTTTCAGGTTTTCAAGAATATAAAAAAATCCTTCATTTACCGGTAAATCTTAACACTTGACTTTATTTTTCCTATCCAGTCCCTTGACTTGAAAAAAGTTTAAATTCCAAGTACCTACTCCCATAATTTTGGTAATTTATCTTTTGCCCTACGTTGTCGCAAGAGAAAAGATTCGACAGAAATATCGCTGATCTTATGGACCTTGAATCTTTACAACTTTTATCGATCAACCGTCATTCAATTTCTTCTTGTTTTTAAAACTAAAAGAAATAGAGCCGGGGCAGGCTCAATAAGGAGAGCTCTTTAACGTCGGCTCTAACTGGGCGGGTTCAACCAGCCTTGACATATTTTATAGAGATCTCTGAACGAAGGAGACGAAATAAAAGAATACTTCGGCAAGGTTAAATAAAATCTGTAGTCTACTGAACGACATACGCCTCGAAAAAAATAAATGGTTTCTCTCCAAGGAAGAGCTATCATTTTATGTTCGTGTAAATAAAACAGAAATATAAGTTAATATATAAGACAAATACAGAGACCACAGGTTGAAAGGAGTTGTAAACATTGCCATTGACCAGGGACCATTTTTAGAGCCCTCATTTTTATTTCCTGCTACCGACAAGATTTTCTGAGAACCTCAAGGAAATTCTGCCAAGGGTCAAAGCCACATCATTGCCGATGGGTCAGTCTTGATTCAATACTGTTCATTTGATCACTACATGGCGGAGGCTTGTTTCATTGCTTGACAGTATATTTTAACGAACAAGCTTTACTGTGCAGTAGATCTGAAGTGGGAAGACAGGTATAAACAACGCAAAATGCATTTAAGTCTACTCTGCTATTTAAAAGCTGACCTTTTTCAATCTTTTTAAAGATCCTTTTAAACGCTCTTTATATGTTTATGTGGGTAAAATCTATATATACCTAGAGAGACACTATGTTGCGGGAATTCATAACTGCTTATCCATTTGTATGTACACATTAATGAGCGTTTTAAACGATCTAAAATCTAAGTTTTGTAGCGGAGTATGGTCAATGCAGAAGTTCAGCAACTTTGACTTCTCATGTCTTTCAAATCTCACGTGGAATCGTACACAGATTTAACACTAAAAAACTGCATGAACTTGGCGCAGGAAGGCCTGATGATGTGGAGCGAAGGTTCTATCCACTAGGATAGATCTTCGGAAGGTAACAGACATTGTGTTCACGGTATTACAAAAAACTTACAGAGAAAGATCAGTCTAAACCTATTGAACGTCCAAAGAGGGCTTATCGTGCATCTAGAATACAAAAAAAACTTACAGAGAAAGATCACTTTAAACCTATTCAAGGTCTAAAGAGGTATTAATTTGTATCTAGAGTACTCACTTCATGGGCGGCACATCGCCATTGTCCTTTGCTTGTGGTTTGTTTTTCAGCCACGCCTCGTTCTCACCGCTAGCTGTGGTCGACATGGCGGGTCCGTTTGTTTTTGAAAGACCCGATTGGGAGATGCTGATGTAGAAGGTCTACGTTTATTCCAGTTCGGTGACGTTCGGTTTGTGATTCTTCATATACCGAAGCAACCATGTGAGATGAAGTCCAAAATGCCAGTCCAATCTTTTTAGGAGAGAGACGAAATTGGCGGGTGCAATAGTTTCTTGAAAGCTTTACGATGATTTCTCCTGTGCTACAACCGGAATCCGTGAAATGTCAGTGGTGACACTTTTACTTTTCACATGCATTGTCTTTAGACTCTCTTCCTCTCAACTCTCTAAAAAGATCGTGTTTCAGACGTCAGGTCTGTGAGATCACTAGATAAACAACAGAAACAAGCTTAAGATAAAAAAAAACCTAAGCACTTCAGTTTTTTTTTGGAAAATATGTTGTTGTAGAATAAAGTTTAAACTTCATGTAATTATAAATATTTCAGGTTATCGCCCTGCTTATGATATAATGGAGATCTTTCTGAACGGATTTAGGTGCAGCTACAAAACAAAACTTTGTTGGAAAAAAAATTCCGGACAAACTTCCCCTGAATTGCCTCTCTCTCTCTCTCTCTCTCTCTCTCTCTCTCTCTCTCTCTCTCTCTCTCTCTCTCTCTCTCTCTCTCTCTCTCTCTCTCTCTCTCTCTCTCTCTCTCTCTCTCTCTCTCTCTCTCTCTCTCTCTCTATCTCTCTCCCTATCTCTCCCTTTCTCTCTCTCTCTCTTTCTCTCTCCCACAAAAAACGCCCCTCGTTTCCCATAAAACGTACCATCCGTCGTTTTAATCACATTAATGACTTTTAGCATTCTTGCTTTTATTTGGGTTTATGTGCTGTAGATAAATTTTTGACTGCGCGAGCTGCGGAATCAAGTGTGATAAAACCTGTTCCTTGTTGTTCTCAATTCTGCCCTCTCTATTCGAGAAAAATGAAAAAAATTCGATGGTCATCATAAAAACTGCAGATACGTCGATTTGACAAGTAAAGAATCTTTCAGTACCGATGAAGATACGTCGATTTGACAAGTAAAGAATCTTTCAGTACCGATGAAGATACGTCGCTCTGCCATTTACTCAAGTTGGATCATACTTTAAATAGTCAGTTTATGCAAACAAATTAGAAAACAGGTTTTTGTCAGATATGTCGGTCTGCCATTGGGGTAAGAATTGTTTACAACCAACCGTAACATCATAGTTTTTTCTCTTTTTTTTAGTCTCATCCTCTGGATGCGGGGGTTAGCATTACCTAAATCCAGCACAAGTTCCTCCCCGAAATTAACCTAGCGCAGAATTAGATGTTAAGCGCAAATTTTATTCCAAATTTGGGGTTTCCTGTAAATGTAATGTATCATCTTGAAGAAAAAGGTAACATTTATTGTTTATTATGACTATGTAAAGATAAACTAGATATACTTTTAAAGCTAATCACAATTTCTTTTGATGACAGCTTTTTTTGCTTTTTGTTTTGTTTTGTTTATTTATTTATTTATTTGTTTGTTTGTTTTTTTAACAAAACACGAAGTGCGTATTATTTTATGCCTGAAAGAAACTTAAGAAAAAAACAATTACAAGAAGAAAATATCACTGAGTTTTCTGTGGTTTGTGAAGACTTTCTAAAATTGCCATTACCATGGTGATAATGATGATGATGACAATGATGATGATGATGGTAATGATGATAAAGATGATGATGATGATAATGATAATGATGATGATGACAATGATGATGATGATAATGATGATAAGGATGATGATGATGATGATTGTAATAACTATTGGTGATGATAGTGAAAACTGTGGACAAACATTAAAAAGACAGTAGAAAATTAAAAAAAAATGATAAAGAATAATAAACAGGACAGTGGTAAGTACCAGTTGAGAAAGTCCTTAATTATCCTCAAATAATATGGTCATAGGGATTGATCTAGAATCTAGATTGAAGTTGATGAAAACCAAATTTGAATTATGAAGCCCCATTAGGGTCTTCAACGCGGTAGACACAATGTGCGGAAATGAACTAACGAAGCGGACCGTCTGTCACAACTACAACGTTTCTTATTCCATCCGTTCCGGAAGTTATACTCCTTGCTAATCCTAAACTTTTTTATGTCAGTTTTGTTTCAGTTTACGTGCCAAAGTGGCATGTTTCTAAATGTCGCTCAACTTTATAAAGTGTGGTTTGTTTGCTTGTTTGTAACGAGCTTAAATGATCTAGCGCCTGATAGGAAGCGACCATGGGGATGGTAGAGATAAGACAGCTTGAAAGGAGGGAAAGAGAGAAAGAGAGAGAGAGAGAGAGAGAGAGAGAGAGAGAGAGAGAGAGAGAGAGAGAGAGAGACACTGTAGGGGGTTTAGATAGCCATAAAGAGAAAAACAAAAAGATGGAGAGGCCAAGAGGGTAGACGATATGATTGGCTGACATTTATGTGTACACAAATAGATGGATATAGAACTAGATAGATAAATAGATAGAGAGATAGAGAGATAGAAAGAATGTAATAAGAGATAAATATACAAAGAGAGAGAATGATATAATTACATATATACAGAGTGAGAGAGAGAGAGAGAGAGAGAGAGAGAGAGAGAGAGAGAGAGAGAGAGAGAGAGAGAGAGAGAGAGAGAGAGAGAGAGAGAGAGCAAGTTAAAGAAGAGTGCAGAAAGGGAGCAAAAAAAATAAACGATCTTGATGGTTTGTATTTAGAAGGAGAGTGATGAAAAATAAATGATTGCATGAGTCAGGCGAAGAAGAAGTAAAAACATAACACAGACTTACAATGTGTTCCGTGCACTCTTCAAAATTTCTACAATTAAATTTATACAAGTGGGCAAACAAGCATCCACCTACACAGGAAGCTCATAAAGTCCGCTTTTATTTATTTAGTAGACTAATTTGAGATTTTCATCTCAACACTTATACACTTATGGTGAGACTGAGAATTAACGTAACTTTAAAAATCTGAGAAAAAACACTCGTCTAAAAGTTAAGATAAATTAGCTCACCAACATGATTATGGAAACTCAAGATCTCCTTTGTGCCAGCATAATATTAATCATTTATTTCTTTTTTTTTTTTAGACTAGTAGAAATGAAATTTCAATACACTTGTCTGATGGTAGCGGAATACTGTAACACATCGCGATAATGGTTCTTCCACAAATAGAATTTTTTTTTTTTACTGATATCTAAACATTCTACGCTAATGATTTTTTTTTATAAACGAGTGATGAAAAGTGAGAATCAGGGGAGAAAGAATAAAAAAATAAAAAAGTTGAAACTCTCCCAGAATATCTGACGTGGCGAGGTCCCCGGTACTGTTCCTCACCGTCAGGTCCAAATTACTCCAGTAATAACTCACGAGCACGGAGCTGTCACCATACGAACCCAGACCAAGGGGCTAACACTGATGGGGGGTCCTACATCAAGACCTTTTCTGTCACCGCTAATCTACTACACAGGACTCACAAAACCCGGGCGGAAAATAAATTAGACGGAAAATTTTTTTTTTTTCCTACCGGTAGCGTCATCTATTAGTGGTTTGTGTTAAGTGTTATGGCATCAACTAAATCTCTCTGGCCACCAGGAACAATGAAAACTGCCTCACGGGACCCCGGACTAGCAGCAGCAGCAGCAGCAGCAGCAGCAGCAGCAGGAGAATGGTTATAGTTTGGTCTGAAGGCTAGCGGAGCTCGGGGCCTGCCCCTCCTGTAATAACAACTTTAGTAGATTTTTAATACTGACCTAGATCTAGACCTGGGGGAGTGAGAGGGGACAGATGTGGAGGTTGGTAGAGCGCCATGGGGAGACAGAGATGGATAGGTGTCTTAAGTCTAGTGACAATGGGAAGATCTTTCCTCCTCCTCCTCCTCCTCTCCCCTCTCTATTACTCTCTTTTACTTTTTTTTTTTCGTTCCGTCGCACTCATTAATTTACGCTCTCTCTCTCTCTCTCTCTCTCTCTCTCTCTCTCTCTCTCTCTCTCTCTCTCTCTCTCTCTCTCTCTCTCTCTCTCTCTCTCTCTCTCTCTCTCTCTCTCTCTCTCTCTCTCTCTCTCTCTCTCTCTCTCTCTCTCTCTCTCTCTCTCTTTCTCTCTTTCTGCCAGCACTCTTTCTGCTTCTGATCCTCGCAGAAACCTTTTTTCTCTCCCCCACACGCTACCTATTCTCAAGTTATGTCTGTCCCGTTTTTTTTTTCTTTTTGTTTTCTGCCTTGAGCCATGCGTGTCTTTGTGTAGTTATTTAATATGCCACAAAATGCAAAGTGATATCTGTCTCAGTAGACCTATAATAATGCTTGCTAGCCATTCACTCCCTCTCTTTCTCCCACCCCGACCCTTTCCAACCCCAAACCCTTTTATTCTCCCTACCTGTGTCCCAAACTACATGTTTATCATTCAGTCCCTTCCCATTTATCTCTCCCTACCTCTTTATCCAACGCAATGTAAACGAAGCCCTTAAATTTATCAGGGGCGAAACACTTAAAATAAAACTATTTAAGCATTGTGTACACGTAAATACTCTTCAAGCAAGACAAGATAAAACTTCCGTCACTTAGAGAGGAATAAACAAAAAAATAATAAAAGGTGAAATTTTAGTGAACGCTTGCTTGGCTTTAAAGTTATATATACAGACCCCCCCCCCCCCCCACATATCCCACAGCACTTATCAATTCCGCATGGCACTGTCTGTGTCGCTGTCTGTATGTTTGTTTGGTTCTCTGTTTTTCTCTATGTGTGTGTGTGTGTCTTTATGTCTTTATTTGTCATTCTTTTTCTGTCTATCTATCTCTCGCCGTTTCTGTCTGTCTGCCTCTCTCCTGCCCTGTCTCTCCCTATCTGTCTTTCGGTCTGTCTGCCTGTAAGCCTCCTCTCTCTGTCTGTGTTTGTCTGTCTGTCTCTGTCTGTCTGTCTGTCTGTCTGTCTCTCTCTCTCTCTCTCTCTCTCTCTCTCTCTCTCTCTCTCTCTCTCTCTCTCTCTCTCTCCCTTGAATCCTTAAATCTCCCTGTCTTTGCCCTAATGCTTATTAAAAATTTCCCTTTTCGACCTGTCTGGGAAATCATTACGTCAATCTCTGATACGACATTAACGACCGAAAAAAACAACAACACATTTTTCGATGAAGAAATGGTAAAGAATGATGTTGCAGAACACGGATCTTGGGGATTGGGTCTATGCCAACACGCTAGTAGAGTGGTGTGGGGGCTCAATCGAGGGGCTCTACCATGGCCGGTCTTTCTCTTAACACAACTCCTCCTATCTCCTTTTTCTGTATTTTTGTTTTTCTAATAGGGATTAAAGCTCAAACGACACTTCATACATTCAAACAGTACAGTAATAATTTAATAACCAATCAATTTCAACACAGGGAAAGAAAACGAAGAAAAGGCCCATCACTCTTCAGATCTTGACGATAGGTTTATGTCTCTGCATTTTGTGTGTGTGTGTGTGTGTGTGTGAATGGGAGATAAAGACGGAAGTATGAGGCAGATCGAAACTAAATTGAAAATAACAGAAAAAAGAGAATGAATGAATGAGAATATGATGGGAGGGCAAAAATAAGAAGAAAGATAATCAGAGGGACAGGCAGGGAAAGGAAAATACACTGAGTGTGTGTGTGTGAGAGAGAGAGAGAGAGGGAGAGAGAGAGAGAGAGAGGATGATACAAATTTTAAATAAGTAAAGCACTGTCTTATAATTTCATTATTCAGAATTCTTACCTCGATTGGTGTGCAAATTTCAGAACTAGTTTCCCCTAATGCAGATGTATTATAGGCCTATCTTGTAAAGCAGATAAGAATTATTACCAAAATTTGAACCTTGATCTCTCGATATCTATTGACTATCAATAAAAAAAAAGAACTAGTCCTACCTTTCATAGATCGACACCACGGCAATATCATTTTAAAAAAAAATAACACTTTTTTCAAATCATACATCTGAAAAAAGTGTTTAAAGATATCCTTAGTTTGCACAGGATGTGATTCTCGGTACGATCAGAAAGTCCAGTGTAGGAAATATGAAACGTCTGATTTTGCTCCTTACAATTAAATGTAATGAGAGGAAAAAAGGAGGAGAATTAGAAAAAAAAGAGCACTGCTCTTCGGTCTTAATAAACAGCCTAATTTGGTAAAAGGAAAAAAAAAAGTGATTATTATCCAACACGTTATAACCTAATCTTCCTGAAAAGCATAATTTTAATGCCCTTAATGCTCTGAGTTATCTCGCACGACATCTGTTTCACACTCTAACGGCTTACAAAAGCTGTTCAATTGACGCCATACACAAAAAAATACGCGATGTGTAGTCCATTGAATCACAGTTTGTATGCCACAGGCTTGTGAAAGTCTCGTCTCCCACATCACGAGAATGTAGACTCGACGTAACAAGATGAATGCAAGTATGGCTGTAGCAGCCCGTAGCCTTCAAGTAAAATAGCGGATTCACCGTTATACAATGGATTAGGGTTTATATTAATTTTCTTTTCTTCAACTCCTTACATGGAAAAGTTCCGCGACGGCATTTAATAAACACTGTCTTGTTGCAGTACCTTTCTGCAGCCTGTTACGGATGGAAAGTAGTCAGCAAAGTAACTCTCGATGCAGCACAGGCCATTATATTTACAAACAAAATAATAATTATCAGCAGCATCATCAAGCCCTGCACTGTATGTGATGCTTTCTGTCTGTGTTCACCTCTATAAAGAATCAGCAGACTGTGTAATGGCTCTAACTTGAACATTATTTTATACATGGCAAACAACTATCAACTGAATAGGAGAAAATACGCTGAGCTTACGTTGCCACATGCACTGCATAAACTATTAACAGATATCTTCACCCCGCTCCTTGCTTCACAGGTTTTTGTTTTGAAAGTGAAGTAAATCTTTAACTTTCATGTACTACTTAATTGTATATAATATAAGTGTGTGTGTATATGTAGTCTCTATTCATATAAAATTCGAAAAAACTGAGAGAAAGACAACTAAAAAAGAAATTGAATTTAGAGTGGAAAAGCTGGTCGGATTTGTTTATCTCTTCCTCCTCCTCCTCCTCCTATTCATTATCATCATCATCAACTAATGTTTTTATTGTTGTTCTTTTTCTTCTTCTTCTTCTTCTTCTTCTTCTTCTTCTTCTTCTTCTTCTTCTTCTTCTTCTTCTTCTTCTTCTTCTTCTTCTTCTTCTTCTTCTTCTTCTTCTTCTTCTTCTTCTTCTTCTTCTTCTTCTTCTTCTTCTCGATTTTACCGCCCAACGACAAATCGATGCAAGATGAGTAAGTGAGCCTATGATGATAAAACTCTTTAGCGTTTAACGTTGCGATAATGCGGGCACGACATTTCCAAGTCTTCTCTTCTTCCTATCTATCAGGGTTCAATGTAAGTCTCTTTGGTACACCTGACTAAAGCTGGAAATAAATATTGAAAAACAGTAAAGCCTAACTAATCTTGACTATCATCATTCTTGTCTGTCGCTCCGCCAAGTGTTTATGTCAAGCGTCGTAAAAAATAATGAAACCCAGGGAACTCTAAACAAGGTAGCCCACACAAGAAATGATGAGCAAGTTAGGCTTGAAGTCTTACTCTGTGGAAAGTTGAGTGGAATACAGATGGCAATTACGTGGTGAATCTTTTGATATAGTTCTCAATTTATGAAGAATCAAACATGCCATGGTATAATTGTACGAAGCTAAGTTATTACGGTGTTTAACTGATATTGGGTTTTTTTATTTGTTTTGTTTTGTTTGTTTTTTTTTTTTTTTTTTTTTTTTGGTTTGGCAATTTTAATATCAATTTAAACGCCCATCATCAGGTATACGCTGAAAAACTTATTCTACGAACAGGACCCTGGTGTCAATTTGCTGAGGCTGGGGTGCTTGTGTGTATAACATAGGTTTATGAATGGCATTTGATATCTATCTTGTACTTTACGTGGTCTAGACATATGCCTCCTTCTATGTGCCTCGATAACTCTTATTTTAAACACAAATATCTAGATCTAAAACTGACGTCTTTTTTTTAAATTCTAAGCCTACAAGTAGAATCTAGAACTATCTAGATCTCGATCTTAACCTTTTGATTTGAATCTAGATGTTGTAAATTATCAATTATTTTTTGTGAGGGGTCAGATGTAGGCCCTTTTTTCTAAGCTACTTTTTTTTTCATTCTTTTTAACTTAGATCTTGCACAATAACATGCAGATCTTATCCAGACGTTTTTAGATCTACCGCCACCTACAGCGTATGCGTACTTTTAGTTTATTTCCTGCCATTCTCTGCTAATCTGTTCTTACAGGAAGTAGTTCGTACATTCGTCTTTTTCTTTCAAGAAAAGAATAATCACGTTTTTGACTTTTTCCAAAACACTATTTCGGTGAAAAATAATATTACCACTCCAATCTTTGGGGCAGTCTACAACATTATGACGATTTTGATGTGCCTAGTTGGTCTAGAAATGCTCGGTAAGAATGATCCTGATTTTTCGCCTCAATATATATTGAAGAAAAAAAAAACATGGATTTATCTAGCATTTTATTTACTCGTATTGATTTTTTTACAAAAAGTTAAAATATTGCATAATATGCGGTAGTTAATGTTTGTAAAAATGTTTACAAAATCGATTACTGGGTTGTTGTTTTTTTCTGTGATATGTATTGATAGCTGATAATTATAAATTGGAAAAACTATTTCATTCGCGCCAGGCCTCTAGAGGCAAATGAAGCGAACGTAGAGAAGCTAGTCACTTTATAATTACTGTTGGGACGTATCTATAGGCTTTTTTTATTTTAAATAAAACAGATCTATGGTTTTCCTTACTCAAGTTATAAGTTTTATATCATAACCAAGATCTATCACTCTTAGTCTAAATCTAGAGTCTAGATCTCTGTTACGCCAAAGCAACTAAGAGAATGTCTCCGAAGGTCTGGGTAGATTTAAGCCTATGTACTAATAGTAATACCTAGATTAGTAAATTTAAAACAAATAGGTCTATAAATGGCTTGAATTCTTTTTCTTACATGATCCAGAGCCAGAATTATTTATATTTATAGTTATCTAGTTATCTCTACAATTTTAAACGCAGAATCTAATCTAGGTTTGAATCGTTAACACAAAGAAATTTTAAGCCTAAAAGTAAAACCTAAATCTAGATCTAGATCTTATTCATTTGATTTCAGACTAGCTGCTGTAAATATTTAAGTCCTAGATCTAGATTCTTTGTCGTGCAGCTTTATCTAGATTCTTTACTTAGATCTTACCGTATATCAAGTACATACCGATTTAAAATTGCCGCTGACAATGGCCTCTAATCATCTCTACAGGAAGTAGTTCGCACATTTGTCTTTTTGTTTTACAAACGGGACCATGAGAAGTAATTTGCAGAAACTGACGTCCGTGTGCTTATTAAATAGGCTTATAAATGGTCTTGATATAGATCTATCCTTTTATCTATCCTGATATATGCCTCCATCTACCTATCTTAGTCTAGAATCTGAATATCTGTACAAAAGTACACTGCCTTGCGGGAATTCTTAGTCGCGCAATTATTTAAACCTACATAAAATGAAAGTTTTAAAACATCTGTAAGCCTGAAAGTAAAATCTAGATTATTCTGTTGTAGATCTTAATCTTTTAATTTGAGTGTAGCTGTAAATATCTAGGCCCTAGATCTAGAATCTATGTCGAAGCAAGCTTTTTAGATTCTTTTAGACCTGCACTATATCATGCAGAACTAGATTTAGATCTATTTCAGACGGTTTTAGATCTGCCGCCGCCTACATTTTATGCGTACTTTCAGTTTGATTCTTACCCAATCTGCCGAGCTGTGCTTACAGGAAGTAGTTCGCACATTCGTCTTTTCTTTTGAGTAATAATAATCACAATTACAGTTTCGAAAAAAAAAAAAAAAATTTGGTGAAAAATAATATTACTACTCCAATCTACAGGATAATTTACAACTTTATGCCAAATTTGACGTCTCAACGTGATCTAGAAAATGATGCTCGGTTAGATAATTCTCTTTTTTCGCCTAGCTCCATCACAATAGAAGAAAATTTAAAAAAAACAGCACATTTTTGTCTTTAGTTTTTGAAAAACGCTAACGTTATTTTGGTGAAAATAATTATGACCACTCCAATCTTTCTGACAATTTACAACTTTATGCCAAAATTGAGGTTCCTAGGTGATCTGGAAATGCCCGTTTAAATGGTTTTCATTTTTCGCCTAATTCCATTATAAAGTACAAATAAAATGGGCAGCTACAATTTCCCGCTAGTCAGTTCACCTTTAGTTCACTTTTCACAGTTCACTTTTTAATGAACATTTAGAGGGTCCTTGAAATAGGTTGAGAAATTTGGCCAAAAAGATAGCTAGCTGTTTTCGTGTGGAGCTTAGAAGCAGTAACCACAGCCTAAATAGAACTAGCTGTTTTCGTGTGGAGCTTAGAAGCAGTAACCACAGCCTAAATAGAACTAACTGTTTTCGTGTGGAGCTTAGAAGCAGTAACCACATCACAACATATTTTTTTTTAATTATAAATGACAAAAACCTTCATTTCGACTTAATAAACACAAAACTTTTTTTTTTTGTTTACAGATATAATAATTGCTACAGAATATCTTTTGGATCATACAAAAAGTTTAACTTGGGCAGAAGAGATCAATCTATTTTACAAGATTTTTCATTTCTGATCGAAATCTTTTTAAACAGGAACTGCATATTTTTTATCTAACATTACTATTATTGATAAGTAAATCGGATCAATTTTCAATACACGCTTATGATAAGAGATCGAAACATAACAGTTAACTAATCCAAAAAAGGGCACAACGAAAATTTTTTTTTAATTTTTGGACACCCAAAAATAATTATTCTACGTTTATTACAATGTCGTATTACAATTGATACTTATTCTGATGAAGGCGTTTGAGTTTTCGATCATAGATTCACGCAACAGATTTATTATATCAGATATCACTAAGTAAAGCAGTCCGAAAAAAAAAGGAAAAAAGAAAGGCAATACCAACTTTAAAAAAAGTTTGAAAAAATTAAATTAATAAAAGGCTCGAATAAAACGCTCGTTCCAAATAAATTTACGAATCATTGTCGCCAGCGACCTGGTCGTTCTTGTCTGGTGAGAACTGACGATGCTAGTAACACCCTTGAATTCAAGACGCCTTGTTTATAACACCTTCTGACTTCACGGCGCTTTGTTTATAACACCTTCTGACATTCATGGCGCCTTGGTGATAACATCTCTGACTTTTAGACGCCTTCTAGAAAACCTGCTAATACCTCTAGGCGCTCTGCTAATGACAGCGCTGTCTTCAAGAAGCCTTTTAAATAACAGCTCTGACTTTTAGAAATCCTTCTAAAACATCTCTGACTTCTAGACGCCTTTCTAACATTTCTGACTAGTTCTAGACGCCTTTCTAAAAACATGTCTGACTTCTAGACGCCTTTCTAACATTTCTGACTAGTTCTAGACGCCTTTCTAAAAACATGTCTGACTTCTAGACGCCTTTCTAACATTTCTGACTACTTCTAGACGCCTTTCTAAAAACATGTCTGACTTCTAGACGCCTTTCTAACATTTCTGACTACTTCTAGACGCCTTTCTAAAAACATGTCTGACTTCTAGACGCCTTTCTAACATTTCTGACTAGTTCTAGACGCCTTTCTAAAAACATGTCTGACTTCTAGACGCCTTTCTAACATTTCTGACTACTTCTAGACGCCTTTCTAAAAACATGTCTGACTTCTAGACGCCTTTCTAACATTTCTGACTACTTCTAGACGTCTTTCTAAAAACATGTCTGACTTCTAGACGCCTTTCTAATAATAGCTATGACTTCTAGACGCCTTACTAATAACAGCTTTGACCTCTAGACGCCTTGCTAATGACATCTCTGACTTCTAAACGTCTTCCTAATACCATATCTGACTTCTAGACCCTTTGCTAATAACTTTGATAATAATAATAATAATAATAATAATAATAATAATAATAATAATAATAATAATAATAATAATAATAATAATAATAATAATATCTATAACTTCTAGACGACCTGCTAATAACATCGCTAATTTCTACTCGCCTTGATAGTAATATCTTTGGCTTGTAGGCGCTTTGCAAATAATATCTTTGAGTCCAAATGGCCCTTATTGTAACACCTTGACTTCAAGATGTTTCCTCGATTCCCCCGTTGTAAAATAGAATGTTTAAAAAGACCTCAAAGTCATTAAAAAAAAAGTGGAAAAAGGAATAAAAGCATTGATTAAACACCGGATAAAGGAGAATGGTGTGATTTGTGAGCCAGAATGAGAAGCCGAATCATCGCAGGAGAAAGACTTTGATACTCACCGGGCCTAACATCTTTCACTCTGTATTTTAAAATCATGCCATCGCCAAAGGACAATCTTGATTTATGTGGCTTACGCAACTATAAATCTGACTCCTCAGAAAAAATAAAACCCAGAGAAGAGATGATAAATGAACAACCCGAGTCTAAAATCTTAATTGTTTATAAACAAAAAGACCTTCCAAGAATTATAATTTAATTAAGACTGCAATGGCTCTCCTTTAACTATATAATTAGTTTGTTCAAATCTACTTTCTTTTACCTCATATGCAAAGTCCTACCACAATATTCTTACCGTGCGGCCTCACATGAAGGGTAGAGGTTGATTCATGCCTCGAATCTTCTACTTATGTTCATAAAGATTTTCCAGGAAATAGCATCTCAGTACAACGCTAGCGGTATGCGTACAGCTGCTGCAATTCGGGATGTGCTGAAGCATTTACTGAGGTGAGTTTCCCACATTTGCAGCAGGCTCATGCCCCTCGAAAGCTATGACAATTTGGAACTCTGCCAAGTTTTAATACCTTGGTGACATTTCCTTTTTATTTCAATGTCTGTCAAATATCTTTCATCCAAAATGGTGGGCGATTTTGATCAATACGGGGTAAAACATTCTTGGATTTCTCGAAGTAATAAGCATGGCAGGAGAGAGGAGTGTCTTTATAAGGTGAACTGAGTACCCAGAGAGTAAATAGGCTGGGAGTGTATGGAATTGAACTTCAAATTTTTATTTATAAAAGTCATTCACACGTATAAAATCAAACAGGGGGACAGGTGCGAAAATAAAGAGTATAATTTTTTTTTTTTTTTTTTTTAATTTTATTGCTGTATACATTAAAATGTACCGACAGAACAGCAGTTTATGCGAAGTTGGCGTACTATTTTTTTTTTCGACTTGATTAGTGTGGTGAATAAAAAGCTATGTCTATTAGTGATAGATCGTAGGTGGCCTTAGAAAAAAAGAGGAAGCAATTTTTATGAAAAGAAAAAAAGGCCAGGTATAAAATTAATATATCTACATCTATATATATATATATATATATATATATATATATATATATATATATATGTATTAGGATATAACTAGAGGGACCTGGAAGACAAAGAGGGGAAAACCCCAGATAAATTGATTCAAAGAGCAAAACAGAAAGAAATGGGCGAGTTAGAAAGAGGGAAGAGAGAGAGAGAGAGAGGGAGAGAGAGAGAGAGAGAGAGAGAGAGAGAGAGAGAGAGAGAGAGAGAGAGAGAGAGAGAGAGAGAGAGAGAGAGAGAGAGAGAGAGAGAGAGAGAGAGAAGAAGAAGGAGGAAAAGGAGAACGAGAACGAGAAGAAGAAGAAGAAGAAGAAGAACAAGAACAAGAACAAGAACAAGAACAAGAACAAGAACAAGAACAAGAACAAGAACAAGAAGAACAAGAAGAACAAGAAGAACAAGAAGAAGAAGAAGAAGAAGAAGGAAACCCAAGTTTGTTTTTTTTTATTAACACTGCTTCACTACTCGCAATAATAGTCTTGCCCGATCTTAATCTCACCGCAAGGGAAGGAAGAGGCTGGAGCGGTAGCAATGTTACCCCCACCCCATATTTTCCCTCTTCTAATTCCTCTTCTGTAGACCTAGACAAAGACAGGTTTCGAGACATTGTTAACACAGATCTTCTAGGAATGCCACCCGATGCCGATGATTATCCACCATAGGATTTTAAACAATATAAACTCTTAAAACTTTTTTTTGTTGCGCCATTCAACTTCTTCTCAGGTTTTAAAATAACAAAAGTCTTTGTTCCTGTAATACGACATAGTCCCCCCCCCCCCTCCCCCTCCCTCCTCCATGTTTTATTGGATTTGGTTTAAACATTGTTTTTGTCCTGTGGTCTGTGTAGTGGGTTCACTTGTTTTATGCTGCATGCGACTGATCTCTTTAATTTTGGAATAGGGCCGAAAACATTGTATTCTAATGAAATAAAAATCGAAAAAAAAAATTGAAAAATTTATCACAACTGACGAGACATTGCATTCGCTTTTTCTCCTCCAAAGGCGAATCGATAAAATAATTTGAATAGAAAGAGGAAAGGACTGGCTTCGCACTCGAGACATGTTGCCCCTTCAAATCTCTGTTAGCCTTTATGATTATATTCCTCCAATAATCTGATTATAACATGGCTTACACGGCATCCAGCAGGAGTGGATGACAATGCACCACCACCTCCTCTTTCATTTGTTCTTGTATTCTCCTTTTTTGCTCCTCTTTACACACCCGGGCCTTACATAGGTTACTCTCGTTAACAGATCAAGATAAAGAGAACTTTAGGGAAAAAAGATATGAATGGGACACCGGCTAACCAGCTGACCAATACTCCCCCCCCCCCTCTCCCTTTCCTCATTCTCTTCTTCCCTGCAGCTTCCAAACCACGGAATTTTTCTCTTCCTATAAGATTCTTCTGGAAACTTCTCCTCAAAGAGCCACCTCTTCTCCATTCTCTTCCTCCACCCCTCCCTCCCTTAACTTATCGCTCAAATGGGGAGAAAATATATTGGTCACGCGGCACTGTTTGATCTGTTTTTGATTGCAGGTTTTCTGTGTAGTAATAGCCACATTCAGTTTAAGCTCGGCCTTGGTTCAGCATTAAGTCTCCTTGGCTTTACCTCTTCGAGTAACCATAGTACGGAGATCAGTAATTTCTATCCACTCCCACTGGTTTCACACAGCTGACAGATCAAAGCTGGGCGTCAAGATTTACACTTTGCCAGTTTAGGATTTGATTGTATACATCTAAAATATCAGTCGTAAAAAAACAAAACAAGAAGATCAAATACATAATAAAATTGTAAAGCCTGAGCATTTTTTAATGGATTGTTTCATATAATTATGTTTCAATTCTTTCTAGTCTCATATATCTTCGTGCATAGGAACAGAAAAGAGCTTTAAAAAATAATTTTCAACCTAAGCCATGAAGCATGTGCTTCAGCAAACATACAAATCGTATCCACAGGTCTCTGCTTCTCTTCACCTAAAACCCTTAAGATTTAAGGCTAAGCAATGTTATCAGAGTCCAACTGACACTGACAAATTGGTGTGAAGTGACTTTAAAAAAGAGAAAATAACACTTAGGTACTGAGCTTAAACAATCTATAGCTTATCTTCCCTCAACAGCAGGAATGCGTTTAGGGTATTTAAAAAAATTTACAGGCTTAAAGTAATTTTGAATGGGCTTCATATTTTTATGATTAAAATCCACGACCAGTTCTTGATATAAAAATTGCAGCGGGTCAAACATACGATACTAAAGTGTTGTAGCTATTGGTCTCTGATTGTTTGGATTCCAATAATTTTCTTAGAATTCTATCGAAACCACCCCAACTCCCCACCCCGGAGAAAATCTACCAAAACGCAACTGCACTCTTTTTCTTCTTTCTTTCTTTCTTCTTCTTCTTCTTCTTCTTCTTCTTCTTCTTCTTCTTCTTCTTCTTCTTCTTCTTCTTCTTCTTCTTCTTCTTCTTCTTCTTCTTCTTCTTCTTCTTCTTCCTGACCTCCTCCTCCTCCTCCCTCCTTCCCCCCCCCCTCCTCGTCCTCGTCCTCCTCCTCCTTCCCCCTCCCTCTTCCTCGTCCTCATACTCCTCCTCCTAGTCCTCCTTCTTCTTCTTCTTCTTCTTCTTCTTCTTCTTCTTCTTCTTCTTCTTCTTCTTCTTCTTCTTCTTCTTCTTCTTCTTCTTCTTCTTCTTCTTCACCTCCTCCTCCTCCTCCCTCCTTCCCCCCTCCCCCTCCTCGTCCTCCTCCTCCTCCTTCTTCTTCTTCTTCTTCTTCTTCTTCTTTTTCTTCTTCTTCTTCTTCTTCTTCTTCTTCTTCTTCTTCTTCTTCTTCTTCTTCTTCTTCTTCTTCTTCTTCTTCTTCTCCTTCTCCTTCTCCTTCTCCTTCTCTTTCTCTTTCTCCTTCTAATTCTCCTTCTCATTCTCCGGCTACTTCTCCTTCTTTTTCTTCTTTTTCTGCTTCTCCTTCTTCATCTCCTTCTCCTTCTTCTTTTCGTTCTTCTTCTTCTTCTTCTTCTTCTTCTTCTCCTCCTCCTCCTCCTCCTCCTCCTCCTCCTCCTCCTCCTCCTCCTCCTCCTCCTCCTTCTTCTTCTTCTTCTTCTTCTTCTTCTTCTTCTTCTTCTTCTTCTTCTTCTTCTTCTTCTTCTTCTTCTTCTTCTTCTTCTTCTTCTTCTTCTTCTTCTTCTTCTTCTTCTCCTCCTCCTCCTCCTCCTCCTCCTCCTCCTTCTTCTTCTTCTTCTTCTTATTATTATTATTATTATTATTATTATTATTATTATTATTATTATTATTATTATTATTATTATTATTATTATTATTTTTTTAATTATTATTATTTTCTTTTTCCAAATAAATAATTCTAAAGTTCTTCCATTGCAAAAATCGCAATACTATTCACTAACAAACATTTTATTAAAAAAAGATATAATCCAAACTTAAGTACACTGCCACAATAAAGAGATTCATCTTCTGGCTTTCCATTTCATTAGACAGGTGAGTTAGTTTTATGTTGGTCTAGAATTTTTAGATCTATTTTGTGGCCATGCTAAAGATTTTTGGCTGCTTGCGTGATTATCTTCCTTGATCAGCTAGAGCGGAAGTAAGCTCTTCAATGAGAGGGCAAGGTTATCATTACCGGCGGTTCTCACAGTTATGCTCCAATGGTTCTCAAAGCTCGTTTAACGGATTCCAGCCTTCAAAACCAATCATTACCCAGCCACAATCAAAGCCACACAAGCGTTACATGAGTTACATATTACAAAGGAATAAACCTTAAGAACCTGCTGTATGTGAATGCAATTTACCTTCTCTTTTTATTTCGATGTTTTTAATGGCAATGTCACTTTTAAAGATATCACTAAAACAATCAGTTTCTTTAAAGTCTCTGAAAAGAGTAGACTCATCTTGTTCTCCCTTCCTCTATGTTTTTTATTCTTTTGAATCCTCGCTCTCTTTTACTCTCTCCCCTCCCCCCTCCTCTCTCTCTCTCTCTCTCTCTCTCTCTCTCTCTCTCTCTCTCTCTCTCTCTCTCTCTCTCTCTCTCTCTCTCTCTCTCTCTCTCTCTCTCTCTCTTCTCCCAATCGGCCTCAATCTATCTATGGGCCTCTGTCTCTTAAGCGGTCATCTTTGAACTTTAGTTAACAATTGTAAATATAATTCTCTGTCATAACCTCCTCAGTGATCATATTTGGACAAACCAAGGCCGAATGTAAGTTATTGGATATCATCAGTTCCTTTCTTGACTGCACAAAAGCAACTTAATGAGTGCATGAAAGATCGACAAATGAACAGAGAGGAAAAATACATGAATGTATAGCCAAAAAAAAACCGCAAAGAAAGAGCTATTGGGAGAGAAAAAGAGTGTGAGAGAGAGAGAAGAGGGGGGATCAGAGGAAAATATAAACAGAAGTGCTATGTGAAGGTGATAGAGAGCGGAAGAAACAAATAAAAAGATAGATAGATAGATCGATAGATAGATAGATAGATAGATAGACTTATGTCTCCTTGTGCTGCTTGATCTAACAGCTGCTTTCGACACTATTGATCATGAAATTTTACTAAACAGGCTTAAGAAGTCGTTTCTTGTGTCGGGTGTGGTACTTACGTGGTTTAAGTCATATCTTACCAATAGATTTTATTGTGTTATTGTGAGAAATGAATCGTCTCAAAATCTTCCTCTCCAAGATGGAGTCCCTCAAGGCTCAGTTTAGGTCCTGTTCTCTTTACCATGTATATTGAACCACTGTCTGCCCTTATTAGGAAACTTAGCATAAGTTGCCACCTTTATGCTGATGACACCCAATTATATGGAGCAAGTGACACTGAAAACATACACCAACTTAAACATACAACCACCCACTGCATACAAGATATCAGCTCATGGATGAACATCAACAAACTCAAGCTAAACGAAGACAAAACAGACATAATTATTTTTGGGTGCAGCAAATCCATCGATAGCTTGCCCGTGATCAAATTTGATCTAAATGGACATGAAGTATTATGCAGTAAGAAAGTGAAAAATCTCGGGGCTATATTAGACCAAGATATGTCAATATTTTCTTTTGTTTCAAATCTCTGTAAGAATTTATATTTTCAAGTAAGAAAAATCAGCTCAATAAGAAAGTATGCAAACCTTAATGTTACAAAAACACTTGTAATTACACTAATATTATCAAGAATTGATTATTGTAATTCTTTGTTAGCAGGCCTGCCAAAACAACAATTGCAACGACTACAAAATCTTCAAAACAATGCTGCTAGATTAATTACCTTAAAGCCTAAGAGAGATCATGTTACGCCAATGTTAATAGAGCTGCACTGGTTGAACATAAATGATCGTATCTGCTACAAGATCTGTCTTTTTTGTTTTAAGTGCCTGAACAACATGGCACCAGAATACCTAACTGGCATGTTAAGAGTTTACACACCATCACGGTCATTACGATCTGCTAACGACCGAACAATTCTTGTCAAACCACATAAAAACTATGTTGCCTACGGCAAGCGATCATTTTCTTATGTAGCACCAACCATGTGGAATCGGCTCCCCAGATATATCAGAGAGTCTGATTCCATAGAGACCTTTAAAAGGCAGCTTAAACACCCATTTATTCACCACAACGTATTCCCGGCAGTAGATGATGTTTTACTTGTATTATATTCTTAAGCAAATGTATGTTATGCATGTTATTTTTTATATAATATGTATGTTATTCTTTATGCTATGAATACGTCATTCTGTATGTTATGTATGTATGTTCAGGCCTTCTAGCCTGCTTCTATCTTATTCTTTTTCTTGTAAAGCGCATAGAGCATTTTAATCATTTGGATATGCGCTATATAAATGCACTTTATTATTATTATTATTATTATTATTATTATTATTATTATTATTATTATTATTATTATTATTATTATTATTATTATTATTATTATTATTATTATTATTATTATTATTATTATTATTATTATTAGATAGGTAGGTAGATTGGACTAATGAAAAATAAATAAACAGACAGATAGATAGAAAGAGGGAGACAGAAAGAGTCAGAGAGAGAGAGAGAGAGAGAGAGAGAGAGAGAGAGAGAGAGAGAGAGAGAGAGAGAGAGAGAGAGAGAGAGAGAGAGAGAGAGAGAGAGAGAGAGAGAGAGAGAGAGAGAGAGAGAGAGAGAGAGAGAAAGAGAAAGAGAGAGAGAGAGAGAGACAGCAGGAAAGGGGAAGGGGTGGGGGGCAGTTTTACTTATAATCTTTTTTTAATTCCCAATAACAGGTGCTGTGTTTGTCTGAAATTCTCGATTCATTGTTCTACATAAAATCAGATTCCAAAGCGAGGAAAAAAATAAAAACAACAAACAATCAGCGACAATAAACACTAGTCTATACGCAATGAAGCTAAATATGCGCTCTAATTTACAGATAACCTCAGTTTGTCTGAGACAAATTTGGTACATTATATCCATACTGCATAATTTTTTAAATGTATGAGTACATGCGATTTTTCCTCGCAATATCCTCAGAAACTACAAAACTGTCACAGTTCAAACTTTGTAGGAGTTCATATTAATACTGCCTGAATGCCCTGGAAGTTATTAGACGAGTGCAAAAACTTTTAACTGCTGTGGTCATTATCTGATTGTTTCGGCGTGTGTAAACCGAAATGAAAGTTCTCCATTTTTAATGCTTCTAGATAGGTAAGACCACTCTTTCATGTACGGTCGCATCTTTCGATCCACAGAAACTTCCCTTACTGGACCTATATATAGCCTAGATCTAAATTAATCAAGATCTAGATGTAGCTTATATCTAAATTTAACCTTTTCTGAGATCTATGAGGCTGAGATCTAAATGAATGCTACTCTAGAATCATGATCTACATCTAGAATCTATATCAAGACCATTCTAAGTTCTCGAAAAGTTACCATCTAAGATCTTAACTAATCTAGATCTAGAATCTACATCAAGAAATCCATTCTGAATTCTATGTAGCTGAGATCTAATTTTAGCCAACTCTAGAATCTAGATCTACATCTAAAATCTACATCAAGATCATTCTGAGTTTTCGAAAAGTTACATCTAACTTACTGTCAAATGATGGACAGGCTTGGAATATGGTTTACACAGAAGTCCTAAAGAGAAACATTCATGGAGATGGGCCTACTATACTTCTAATCATACTCAACCTGTTCATGGAACGGGTATAATGCTGGTGCATTTATGTAATCTATAGCTTGTATAAAAAAAAATAGCGATAAAACTCTTCTAGCATGAAAAGCATTAGCACTTTAAGATCAGTTTTGCATAAAATTACATTCGACAAGCATTGTTCTTATTGTTTCCGCTTCGATCTTTTCATTTCATACTTGTGAACTTCAGAGAAATTTCGCAAAGGCACAGCACCAAAAAAAAAATTGTAAAAATCGAAGGAAATTACACCACATTCAAAATTTACCGAGAACCGGGGGATTTCGGCAAGTAAGCCTAATAATGCCATCATTATGATTTTTGTAACCCTTACTTTCAATACAAATAAATTATGAAATAAATTTTAGCATGTTTGATAGATTAAGTTTTATTGTTTTTTTTTTAAATATTCATCTTTAGCTTTGTTCTGAAATTGTCGAGGTTCATTTAGATTAGATCGAGTATGAAAATAAGATTAATTCAATTTTTTTAGCTATAAATTTGTGAGAAAAAAAAATCGAAGGAGAATGATTCATGAAAAGGTTCACATTACAAATTTTATCTTAACTTGGGCACCTTACAAGTGTAAATGATTTTTGTGAAATAAAAGAGTCGTGCAAGGTAATCTCGAAAAGAGTTATATCGTGCAGAGTCTGGACGGATTCATCTGGACTCCTCTGTATCCCATTCAAAATAAAGTCATTCAATAGTCGCGTTTCCCAATGCCTCATAAAAGTCACTTTTCTCACATTGATGCCATGTCCAACATTCTTTATGAAGAGGTACACCGAAAGAGATCAAGTTGTCGCAATATTGCCATGAGTCAAGCAGATCTGTAGATTTTACTTCTTCTGGATTGAATTTATACTTAGCGAGGTGATATTAATTCTTTCCTAATTTTTTTAAAGTATTACTATTTGCAAGGTTAATCTACATTATAAATAGGATCTAATCTAGAAGGTATATATAAATATACACTTGAAAAATTTGTTGGCTTAAATCTCAGTAGAAAATTAACCACGTAAGTTATACATTTTTATATATATATAGGCGAGAAAAAAATGCTGGTACGGAGCCCTTTTTTATGCTTGTTGTTATGTAAAGGAAGTTTGTTGTGACCAAAACTAACATGTCGGACGACCCTAGCAACAACTGAAACGAAAGGACGAAAAAATTGAACTTTTTGCTCAGTCTGGACATCTGCGTGTCCTCATTAACCTGTGGATAACATCTCTTACTTTTAAATAGTTTTTTTAAACGTCTTATCTAGGATAATAATGCGAGTTAGTTCAAGAACGAAAACACACGATTGCTCGGCAACTTCTATGTTATCAAGTTATTGCTTTGCAGTGCGTATTTCTGATAACAGTAATCGCGTTGAGTTTGAAAGACTATAAAATAAACTGCTTTCACCGTTCACAACATGCTGCTGGTGTTTTTGTCATAATCCACCGTGCTATGTTCAATTTATTGTATTTCGGCCAGATTTATGTTATATGAATCAACCATATGAGATTTATTTTAATATTTTTCGGCCAGATCTATGTTACAGTAATCAACCATATAAGATTTATTTTGTTATATTCCGGCAAGATGTGTTACAACAATCAACCATATAAGATTTATTTTGTTATATTCCGGCAAGATGTATTACAACAATCAACCATATAAGTTTTATTTTGTTATATTCCGGCAAGATGTATTACAACAATCAACCATATAAGATTTATTTTGTTATATTCCGGCAAGATGTATTACAACAATCAACCATATAAGATTTATTTTGTTATATTCCGGCAAGATGTGTTACAACAATCAACCATATAAGATTTGTTTTGTTATATTCCGGCAAGATGTGTTACAACAATCAACCATATAAGATTTGTTTTGTTATATTCCGGCAAGATGTGTTACAACAATCAACCATATAAGATTTGTTTTGTTATATTCCGGCAAGATGTGTTACAACAATCAACCATATAAGATTTGTTTTGTTATATTCCGGCAAGATGTGTTACAACAATCAACCATATAAGATTTGTTTTGTTATATTCCGGCAAGATGTGTTACAACAATCAACCATATAAGATTTGTTTTGTTATATTCCGGCAAGATGTGTTACAACAATCAACCATATAAGATTTGTTTTGTTATATTCCGGCAAGATGTGTTACAACAATCAACCATATAAGATTTGTTTTGTTATATTCCGGCAAGATGTGTTACAACAATCAACCATATAAGATTTGTTTTGTTATACTCCGGCAAGATGTGTTACAACAATCAACCATATTAGGTTTATTACATTTTTTTCCGGCCAGATCTATGTTACAACAATCAATCATATTAGGTTTATTTTGTTATATTCCGGCAAGATGTGTTACAACAATCAACCATATTAGGTTAACTTTATTATTTTCCGGCCACATCTATGTTACAACAATCAACCATATTAGGTTTATTTTGTTATATTCAGGCAAGATGTGTTACAAGAATCAACCGCATTAGGTTTATTTTATTTTTTTTCGGCCAGATCTATGTTACAACAATCAACCATATAAGATTTATTTTGATGTGTTTCGGCTAGATGTGTTACAACAATCAACCCTATTAGGTTCATAATTATTGTTATATTCCGTCCAGATCTGTGTTAAAACAATCAATCATATCAGGTTTATTTTTTTCATGTTCTGACCAGATCTGCCTATCAACTATATCAGGTTTATTTTGCTATACTATTCTGGCCAGATCTGTGTTACCACTCTGAACCATATCAGGTTTTTTTTTTTTTTTTTTTTTTTGTTTTTTTTTTGTTGTTTTTTTTTTTATATATTCTGGCCAGATCTGTGTTACCACTATCAACCATATCAATTTTTTTTTTGTTATATTATTCTGACCAAATCTGTGTTACCACTCTGAACCATATCAAGTTTATTTTGTTATATTATTCTGACCAGATATGTGTTACCACTATGAACCATATCAGGTTTATCTTTTTTTATATTCTGACCAGATCTGTGTTACCACTATCAATCATAGTAGGTTTATTTTGTTATGTTCTGGCCAGATCTGTGTTACCACTATGAACCATATCAGGTTTATCTTGTTTATATTCTGACCAGATCTGTGTTACCACTATCAATCATATCAGCTTTTTTTTTGTTATATTATTCTGGCCAGATCTGTGTTATCACTATGAACCATATCAGCTTTATTTTTTTTATATTCTGACCAGATCTGTGTTACCACTATCAATCATATCAGCTTTTTTTTTGTTATATTATTCTGGCCAGATCTGTGTTACCACCATGAACGATATCAGCTTTATTTTTTTATATTCTGACCAGATCTGTGTTACCACTATGAACCTTATCAGCTTTTTTTTTTGTTATATTATTCTGACCAGATCTGTGCTACCACTATGAACCATATCAGCTTTATCTTGTTTATATTCTGACCAGATCTGTGTTACCACTATCAATCATATCAGCTTTTTTTTGTTATATTATTCTGGCCAGATCTGTGTTATCACTATGAACCATATCAGCTTTTTTTGTTATATTATTCTGGCCAGATCTGTGTTACCACCATGAACCATATCAGCTTTATTTTTTTATATTCTGACCAGATCTGTGTTACCACTATGAACCTTATCAGGTTTATTTTGTTATATTATTCTGACCAGATCTGTGCTACCACTATGAACCTTATCAGGTTTATTTTTTTTATATTCTGACCAGATCTGTGTTACCACTATCAATCATATCAGCTTTATTTTGTTATATTATTCTGGCCAGATCTGTGTTACCACTATGAACCATATCAGGTTTATTTTTTTTATATTCTGACCAGATCTGTGTTACCACTATCAATCATATCAGCTTTTTTTTTGTTATATTATTCTGGCCAGATCTGTGTTACCACTATGAACCATATCAGGTTTATTTTGTTATATCCTGGCCAGGTCGTGTTACCACTATGAACCGTCCTATTCATATTACCATTAACTGCGAATCTGGATTGAGCTACTCATATAGTTCGGTTTTACATTTTTTATGAATAAATAGGCAAGGGTTAACTTCAAAAGTACCGATTTTTGTGCCTCATTGAACACGTTAACGGCTGGTACTGTTCAACAGATTGTGAACTTTTTAATATGCCTTAACCACAACCAAAGACGTTGGTCTCGATAGTAGTTACGTCTTAACAAATTTATTTTATTTAGTGGCCTTTCGGGAGACTTCTTGTCATTTGTAATATTCGGGCTTTTCCAAGGTGCGTAGGGTTACGTGGTGGAAACATTTTTTGAGTGTGTGTTGTTGAAAGTATAACTAATGAAATGTTTGATAAGATTTTAACTCATTCATATTGACAAATATTGAAATAGCGATGAAGATGCTTTTGTGTTATATATGGTTGGACCAATGACCTTTCGCTGGTAGTACAGATCCTTGCGGATCAAAATAATAAGATGGGGAATCAAAGTTGGGAAAAATAGGGATATAGGCCGTTCTATAAAATAAGTATAAGATTTCTTAAAATAATTCAGGAACATTCTACACCCTTTAGAACTTAATTGATGTGTGATTATTGCCATTTTAGCGGTATTGGCTGGGCGAAAGAAAATAGATTGAGACCCTCTAGAGTTTGCTGCAATGATAAAATGTAGAGCAATTAAATTTATAGTTTTGCTGTTGTTGTTGTTGTTGTTGTTGTTGTTGTTGTTGTTGTTGTTGTTGTTGTTGTTGTTGTTGTTTTTATAAATATTGATAATGCGAGAGGACCAAAAATCTGGAAAAACTTGATCATTAAATACCGGTATATGAAATAAAATAATATGATTCCTAAATTTTTTTATTGTACACTGTAAAGAAAAAAAAAACTCACATGAAAAAAAAAACAAGAAAAAGGAAAAATATCAACTGCAGCAACCAAAAATAAAATTAAAATTGATTATAATGAAAACAGAATGTTTATCTTTTTTTTTCGGCATTAACATATCTGGGAATTAGGCCGAAATAAAATAAAATAAAAGTTTTGATACAGATAAGGGTAAGAAAAGATTACAAATTGACTCGGATAGAAAAGAAAGTATTCACAGACACTCACCTCCCTCCCTCCAAAAATAATAATAATAATATCAAAAAAAAAAAAAAAAAAATTTAATAAAAAGAAAATAGATAAATAAAGCCAAAAAAAAAATTGAAAGAAACTGTTGGAAAGCAGTTCATATGCTTAAATGTTAGCTTTTGGTTCTGTTAATTCTTCAATAAATTTCTGTACGCCCTCTTTGTTAGCAGACTGAGATATAGAGAGATAAAAGATCGCCCAGTAACAGTTACTGTAGGTACCTAGTTGAGCAAGGTATAGAGAAAAGTTACAGTGACCCAGTTAACCAGGTTCCACACGAACTAAGCTTCTGGGATAATGCAAAACAATTGTTAGGCCTGTTGTCCCTTTCAGCTAGGACATTACTTATCCTTTCATGTCATATTTAGTCTGTCAGAAGAGTTTAAACAGGATTGAAACCACGGCTATGCCAGTGAGAAATGCTAAAACTGCGGCGTATCTTTTTTTTTTTTTTCTTTTTTTTTTCATCTATAGAAAAGAAGGACGAGAAGTGAGACAGTTTCGAGCGAGCTCGAAGGACTCAGCCTTTGTTTCACACACACACACACACACACAGACGCATGGAAGAAAGGATCAAAATTGTGTCTCTTGTGTTTCTCTTCGCTGCCCGAGTTTCGATATCCATTGTGCGTGACTTATACACGGAGCAGGGAGATTACTCTCACAGCAGCGAAGATTACAGGTTCCGGTAAAAGAAACCCTCCCCCCCAGGAACGGATGAATAACGCTCATGGAAAGGTGGTAGGGGAAAAGGGGGCTCTTCATCTCCTTTGTAAGCAAATTTTACTCGTTCATTCTCCTTTTGAAGAGAATGACGAGCCAGAATAAAGAACATTAATTTGTTTCCATCTCGGATTTCAAGACTTTTTTTCCCCAATTTGCAACGCAGAGAAAAGTGTCATGTTTTCCGGAATTTTTTTCCCTACAGCTTTTGTGCTGCTATATCCCTCTTATCTAGACTCGGAATCTGAGAATGTGCAAATTGCGGTGGAACCATCATTATGTTCAGCGTGTAAATACCTCAGCAATTTTAATAACAGTAATCCTCACTACAAACTGAAATATCCTGTTTGTTTCTAATCTTTTATTTTCAATAGGCCAACACAGTTTCTGATGTAGGCTACGAAACAAGCCACAATAAATCTTTGTTAAGGTAAACTGCTTCATTATGTCAGTTTCATTTATCAAACCCATGCATTTTGACGCAGATGAAAGTTGTTTATGTCTCATTTTGCAAATTGAACCTTAGATTGGGACAAGTTAGAACTACAATACACACTAGCTCAGTAGCCCCAATTTCAGGTTGGTTGGAAACGAAGCCTCTAGTCCAGTTTGAAAAAAAAATCCTGAAAGATAAAGTTTGAATAATAGGAACTTGGAGCACCAAATAGAAAACAATAGCGACGGTCACTTATAGATTTACAAAATCATTAATAAAATGTGGAAATCGAGGAAAACTAAATAATTCGATGAAAAAAAAAGAAAGAAACAGAAGAAATTCGACTAAATTCAGATTTGTGTTTCTTTTGAGGAAAAGATAAGACAGGTTAACGGAAATGAAAATTAATAAAAACTATTTGAAATTTTTATATGGACTAAAATACGACCCAAAAAAAAAAAACACCTAGGTAATAAATGTCGAAATACTTATTTTATTCTGCCATGCTAACATTAAAAAAAAAAAAAAGCGCTTGCTGTATGATGTGTTTTGAAGATTGCTGGATTCTTAACAAACAAGGTGGTTAATTCGTTGCTTTGAAAGAAAACCAAAAGAAAACAACAAAGACATAGTGTGATGCGAAAAATAATTTTGTTGGAAAATGCAAGCAATTATTTAAAAAATTTGATAATGAAAAATTGTTTTGCTTAGTGCAGGTCAGTGTGGCATACATCAAGAAAGTCTTCTGTATCACCGAGTCGAAAGAGTTGACAAAAGCGTTCAGAGGGAAAGAATGGGGAGCGACTGGGTAGGGAACCAAGGAACGGAATGAGAAGGTGAGAAGGTTGTGATGAATAAACGAGTTGAGGTTGAGACAAAATAAATGAACGGAATGATAAATGGATTGAGTGGAAATAAAAGGCAGAGTAAGAGTGGAAGGGAGACATAAATGAATGGAGAGAGAAAGAGAATGATTGAGAGAGAGAGAGAGAGAGAGAGAGAGAGAGAGTGAGAAAGAGAATGATTCAGAGAGAGATAGAGAATGATTGAGAGAGAGAGAGAGAGAAATAATTGAGAGAAAAACAGAGAAAGAAAATTATTGAGAGAGGGGAGAGAGAGAGAGAGTGAGAAAGAGAATGATTCAGAGAGAGAAAGAAATAATTGAGAGAAAAAGAGAGAAAGAAAATTATTGAGAGAGGGGGAGAGAGAGAGTGAGAAAGAGAATGATTGAGAGAGGGAGAGAGAGAGTGAGAAAGAGAATGATTCAGAGAGAGAAAGAAATAATTGAGAGAAAAAGAGAGAAAGAAAATTATTGAGAGAGGGGGAGAGAGAGAGTGAGAAAGAGAGAGAGAGAGAGAGAGAGAGAGAGTCAGCAGTTTGGAGGGAGCAGTTTAAGAAAGAAATAGACGTGAATGTTGGCCTGATAAAACCCTTGAGGAAAACATTTATCGTGCTGACAAGGAAACTGACAGTGAATCTTAGGCCGTCGCACAAGCGGATGGGAAAAAAATGCAAACTCCTACAGTGGAGGTAAATAACTATCAGAGGACCAGCTATTCTCCCAAGGACAAGAAACCGAAATTATGACATTGTCAGGAATGTCCCTTTGGTTAAAATACTGTGGTGCAGTAGAACCGCCTGTCAAGTTATCTCTAGAAAAGCTTGGAATCGAGTTTCATGCATTGGCGTAGTCTTACCAGTGCCACAATATCAACAAAAACGAAGGCTGACAAATGCTCTGCCGAGAAAGGTTTGTATTTATCGCTGTCGCAATGACATGGGTCGGTGTGCTGGGAAATGTGACATATCGAATATTAAGGATTCGAATCCCAAACGACTGCTCTACCCGTTCTGAATCGACGGCATTAAAATAAATGCGGTTTTATGTTCTTCTTTTTCGCGACTTTGAATGGTTTTCATATTTAAAAAAAAAAAAAATTTTTAGTGAACTATAAAAGATTAAAAAAAAAATATAGGTGAAGACATCAGAGGTACCAGCACATAAAGGAATGGCGTGAAATATATCACACCAAGAAAGCGCACAACTTTACAAAATCTATGACTCAATAAAGAATCAATTCTGCATTATTTTTTGTTCCAAAAGCGACAATCCTTACTATAAAAGATCGGGGACATTTCTTTTCTACTTTAGGAGTGCAATTCTAAAAGTCAAGGCTCCCTAACTGAGCGTAAATCTCTAAATGAATAATGGACGGCGATTTAAAACAAAAATCATACAGCAATGTAAAGTAACTGTTTTTATCAGTTGTCGCAAGGAATTATAATGATCAATCTCGGAATTTGTCATTATATATATATTTCCGGTCACAAAATAAATCTTACAAGCAATAGCCTAGACAGAGAATGGTTGACACAGCGTGTCTAGTTTTTTAACAAAAATGAGTAGCAGAAAACATCTTAATATAGTCACGGACCGTAGTGTTACAATCGAAGCATCATTATCATAGATCTATGTGACTGCTTTTTTTTTTGTATTTCTTTTTAAAGTCTGTTTCAATATTCTACTTAATCTTGAGACGCAAATGCTACAGTTGATTTTCTTCTTTATGTCCAGAGTTGAAATGTAATGTTTAATTGCTAGAGGACTTAGATTAAAAAAAAAATGCAAAAAAAACCAACAACAACAAAAACAAACAATTATCATTTAGAGTAACAAGAAAAAAACTCACATTCACATGGAAAAAAATATTTAGAATAATAAGGCCAGTGGAAAAGACAAATATTCAGATAAAAAAAAGCTATTACACTACACTTACCATTACGAACACTAACCTAATCACCACCACCATTATCACTACGTAGCTACTTCTTTTTAAATATTATATAATAATATTGTAGATTCGATTCTGAGAACCGGTAATCGAATCACCTACAGACTTGAAAGAGTTCAAGACTAGGTCATGGCCCTCCCACAGGAAGATAATAATTATAAGACCGATAGGGTAAGACGATAAAATAATGTTTGTATTTGTTCGCCAGATAAGAAAAAAATGCACACATTAAATGGATAAAAATACCGTAGTGTCGAATTGCATGTTTATGAGGAGGAGCAAGATAACTTTGCACAACGTCAGTCTAGTTTCGTGTGTCACACATAAGATTTGGTATTTTGCCAGTTTTAACAATAAAGTAACGTTAGTGTCCAAAGGTCTCTTCATTTCGCTCCTACCTCAAGGCGTGGGAAAAATTTCGACTTGAAATAAGGGGGCCATGGAAATAGTTGACATGAGAAAGTAGGGCAAAAAGAGTTGGCAGGGAAGGGATAATAATAATAATAATAATAATAATAATAATAATAATAATAATAATAATAATAATAATAATAATAATAATAATAATAATAATAATAATAATAATAATAATAATAATAAAAATAAAATAATAATGACTACAACAGCAACAATAACAACAGCAGCAGCAGCAACAGTAATGATGATAATAATAATAATAATAATAACAATAATAATAATAACAATAATAATAATAATAATAATAATAATAATAATAATAATAATATTACCACTACTACTACTACTACTACTACTACTACTACTACTAGTAGTAGTAGCAATAGTAGTAGTAGTAGTAGTAGTAGTAGTAGTAGTAGTAGTAGTAGTAGTAGTAGTAGTAGTAGTAGTAGTAGTAGTAGTAGTAGTAGTAGAAGTTGTAATAATAATAATAATAATAATAATAATAATAATAACAACAACAACAACAACAACAACAACAACAACAACAACAACAACAACAACAACAACAACAAAAATAATAATTATAACAATAAATTTTGAAAAAACAAAAGTATGGAGACTGTGCTGTAATATTATGCTTTGAACATTATTACTATTGAAGATTAGGCTATACTCAGGCTATATGATAATAACTATCTGTTGTAGAGATAGAATCTAATATTAGGATTTAAAAAAAGATAGAAAGTTTCATTTTTGAAAACATTGTGCACAAGAAGTGTATGAAAGCAACGGCATAATAGAAAGAAGAGTAGTAGTAGTAGTAGTAGTAGTAGTAGTAGTAGTAGTAGTAGTAGTAGTAGTAGTAGTAGTAGTAGTAGTAGTAGTAGTAGTAGTAGTAGTAGAAGAAGAAGAAGAAGAAGAAGAAGATGACCAGTTACAACAACAGGAACAACAACAACAGCAACAAAACAGCAACAACAACATCGCCAGTTACATCTGGGACAATAGGTATATTAGCAATAGCAACAATTTTAACCATTAAATGTTTTGAGCGGTCGATTTCGGAATATGGTAACGGTACCTATTTTGTTTCTTAAAATATTATTATTTGTTCTTCATGAACGTGAGTCTGACAACGCTACGTGTCTGTGCAGAGAACATTAGTTTATGGGCTCTTGCTTCATCTCTTAATTCCATTCACAACCATAATCCTCGTTAACTTTGATCTCGTAGACCCAGTGTTGAAAGAAGTAATAATTTATGACCAAAAAGAATTTACAGAGACATATGCCTCTAAGTAAACATCGAAGAATAGTTTTGTGTTCTAGATCTAGTGATTGGATTTGCAAATCGCCCACATCTCGGTAAGTTTACATAGATTTTGCCACAAAGGTTATTACACGATTGAGACGTTACCTTCTACAGATGCTCTCTCTCTCAGCCTCGAACTTTGAAATAATAATCAGAATAAGCGAACATAACAAGTAACCAGTGAGGCTGGGATGGAGATTAAAAAAAAAAACAAAATAAAATAAAAAACAAAAAAAAAACGAAGTAAAAAAATCTTTGAAAAAAGAAAACGAGCGGCCCCCCCCCCCCCCACCAAAAAAAAAAAAAAAAAAAAAAAAGAAGAAGAAGAAGAAGAAGAAGAAGAAGAAGAAGAAGAAGAAGAAGAAGAAGAAGAAGAAGAAGAAGAAGAAGAAGAAGAAGAAGAAGAAGAAGAAGAAGAAGAAAAACAAGAAGAACAAGAAGAACAAGAAGAAGTAGTAGTAATAGTTAAGCAACAACAAATTAAACACCCCTTTAAAAAGAAAGAAAACAAATGTATGTCTCCAGCGAGAACTTGATTTTTTTGGAAAGACGGGAAGGCGAAGAACACTGACTACCCGATTGCTGAAATCCCAGGCAGAATGTTTTGTTTTTCCCTTTACTAACACAGCATAAACACAGGGGCGTTTTGCGCAAGCACGGCAAAATCATTTACAGTGGAAACTTCAAAAATAAAATTTGAGAGTGATGAGAATGATTTATTTAGCATTCTTTTGGTTAATAATTTAACGTTAGCCCTATGTAACATCAGATTTGTCAAACAAACATTCAGTATACAAAACTTCGAACCTGATTAGAAAAGGTAGTGCGTGCACATAAGTCCAAACGGGTGCTTTATTAAAATAATTGTGTCACCGATCCTTAAAAGAAGTATTTTAGCAATGAAATTGTATAAACAAGAAAGTTCTGAAACAAGTTCTCCTTATATTTTTTTTCCTTACTAGTTATATTTCTTGAGATCTATATCATCGATGGTCAAAATTTAGCAGCAATATCTAAAGATAACGCATACACATTGATCGATAGAAATAATACGGTCTAAATTATGATTTTATAAAGCAAGTATCAGAGTAAAAATATAGAATTTAAAAAAATGGTAGAATATAAAATGAAATAAAGGGGAAAAATACTTACCTAAATCATAAGGTAGAATGCTTCGCATCGGCTATCTCATTCAATCTACCATTGGCTAAAAAGAAATAAATAATTATACTTGTCCATTTAATTCCAAGAATGGAAAATATGACAGATTCTATAAATGGCTTTTCATTCTTTTTTAAGTTTAGTAATTTAAAAAAATCTCTTCCACATATATATTTTTTTACAGTCGAGGTTTTTCATTCAAACCGACTCATGTTCTATTAATTAAGCTATTTCAGTTAGAGACTGAACTGCAACAAGCCCTAATAAGACCCTGAGAGAAATTTAAGAAGGATAATCAATATAGAACTACTGTCACTACTGCTGAAATAACTTATCAATTGATACTGAACCTGGAGAAATAACTCGCTTCCGAGTCTTCGCTTACAGAATTCTTTCACCACCTCTTATTTCATAGCGAGGCCAAATGAAGACTAATTTAAAGGTTCTAAATAACCAGGAAAAAAAATAATATTATAAGCTGCAGACTAAATTAGCATTGTAATTATAAGCATTATATTTTTTAATGGCTTTACTTACTTTTTCGAAGCGACTGTGTGATTGGTATGTTAAACACTTGGGGCTCTGGAAAATTGTATTGTTTCATGTAAAGAAAATCCTTTCAAAACTCGACTTTCTTGAAATGAAATAAGAAAAACAACTCATATGAAACATAGCCTTTCTATGACGTATGTTGTCATAAGATTTTAGCCTTAATGATCTCTACATTATTAATCCTGTGATTGCTCAGAGAATTGATAGTTGGCATACGTTTACTATCTGGCCCGCGTCATTCAAAATCAATGGTTTAAAAAGGATATTGCCCTGCAATTTAAATCCCATTAACCTGGTTATTTTTTTTTCGGTTTCTATTCTGATCTCTTTGTAACTTCAGGGTAATTAAATCGAGTGGCGTCATCGGCTTATAGTAATAAAAATGGTAGATAATGACAGATTTGTGTGAATATGATTAAAAAAAAGAATCTAGAATTAGAGATAACTGAAAAAATGGAATCATTGGAATATTTTGTTTTTCTTTTTCATGAAAAGAATTGCAAATGCTTAGATTAATATAAAGAAATTCTATAACTTAGATCAAAACAGATTTTACAAAAAGCGGTATGTGACCAAACCTTAAAGGCCCTCTTCTACAGAATTTTTTAAAAAAATTTAAACGTCTGCTTAAGCGCATCGCTATCTTTTGCAGACGTTAGATAGGTCGAGACCTGCGAAAATTCTTCTAATGCAAATGACAGATTAATCTATTCAGGTACCACTCAAAATAGCCCCGAGATTTTTTCATTTCGCTGCACAACATCAAAAGTCGTTTTAGGCAGATAAAAGATAAATGCCGCCTATTGAAAATCTAAGAATTTATTGTATTAAAAGTAAGTGCGAAGAGGATCGAACGGTCGATTTCCTGTGCCGCACCTAGAGAGACGTAATCAGTGAACCCTGCTAGTCCTAAATAGGTCCAATCACATAATGTGCTTCTCCTAAGTAAGGGGGAGGTATTCACTTGACCTAGAGCAGTGGAGCGCTGAAGGCTAAGGGAGGCTATCATAACAAACAAAGTAGAGCCACCATAATAGTTATCATTATTTGCAAAGTGCTCGATTTAGAACTTTAGATCTGCTCTGTTTTGGTAGGTCATCGGCAGACAGATAGTACACACGCGCGCACACACATGCACACAGTGAATTTTTGTTCAAGAGGTTACTTTTTTTTTAGGAAAGAAATCGAAAGAAAAATAATACTCTGTATATTCAAAAGCGTTAAAAAAAAGATTATCTTGGATGATTAACAAAAATAATATTGATACATAATGAAAAAAACAAACAAACAAAAAAAACAGCAACTTGATATCCTGATTCATGAAACTATGCAACTTTCTACATCTTCATTAACTAGCATCATAGCATGAAAAAGACATCAACTTTTGAAGGCGAATAGCTATTCCGTTAGGATAATGAATGTGACACTATAAACGTTTCACATATAATTCTAAAATTTTCTAGAGGAAAAAATAAAATTCAGATTTATCGTCGAGATACTTTTGAAAGCGCACCTATTAATTAATATACAATTTGTATCATCAAGTTTAAGGCTATTTTTTTTGTGTGTGTGTGCGCTAACGTTGATTTTCATCTTGTCAATCCATGTATATAATGAGCGCCCATAAAAGGAATTTGCAAACATGACAAAGCAATAGATTAAAAAAGAGAAAAAAAATGAACTGACTTTGTCGATTCTTGATACCCTTCCCCCCCCCCCCCCCCCCCAGACACACAAAAGGTAACAAAATATAAATGATTACATGTTGTAAACAATTTCTTTTGTAAAAGCAATGTCTAGGAGACAAAATAATATTAATGATTAAAAAAGATCACTCTAAAAAAAAAAAAAGCACAAACAAACAAAAAAGAAAAAAGAAAGAAAACGAACAAATAAAAACCAACAACCTTTTTTATAATGAGGAGTAATCATTTTGAAGTTAAGGGTTGTCAATGAATTTTTTTTTTTCGAAAATCAAAATTTGCTCAAAATCAGCGCGCGCACTTGTGTCTTCGGGTTGTGAAAATGTAGACATAATTACCGGGGCTCTGAGGACCTGAACAGCAGAACGAGGCACAGGTATTGCAAACCTAAGTGGCGAATACTTTATTCCTTCTTTATAGACGATATCACTATTATCTGCTCAAAATAATAAAGACAAAACATGCTGAACGAACGATTGCCTTGGCGTCTTTAGGCCTATGACACGATAAAATTCAAGGCTCGTAGAAAACGGATATAGATGGTGCAGCACTGTTGCCATTAGCCAATCAACTGTTTAAGATCCTTGGTGCGGCTCCTTCACAAAGGAATCCAAAAGAGGACCAGGAACTAAATAGCTACTGAAAGCCTAGTATCTATCATTACATTATTAACTAGCCTTTGTAAGTTTTAATACCTATATTTCTATGAGCAGTCGTTATACAACACCTTATGTCCATCCCCCCCCCCACCCCCCCATCCCCCCCCCCCAAAAAAAAAAAAAAAAACACAACCAAAATCAATAAGTAGATTGGCAAATAGTAAAAAGTTTCTTTAGACTTTAGAGATATGGCAATGTACTGTGTCACAGAGAGAAAAAAAAACTGCCGCTGACTGAAATAATTATATCTTAGAGAATGTTCAGCAAAACTAGACTGTCCGGAATGTTCAAGAAATACGATGACCCAACTGTTAAAACCACCGGGAAATGGAGAGTTCTAGGTTTCGAAAAATGCCTTAAAATCAAAGAAGTAATAAGACAAACACAAACCGACAGCCAGCTACTGGTGTTAAAAGCAGAAGGCAAAAGTAGATAAGAGGCATTAGCGTTGATGAGATCCAGTATAAAGATGTTGCAGAAAAGGCCCAGAAGGCAGTTAAAAAGTCTCGGCAAGGACTGTGGACCAACTGGAATACTGCGCTACTAAGATCCTTAACGTGAAATAGCATATTATGCGGCGACTGTACTGATCATTTTCTTCATCAGATCAGTGTAGGTCTCACCTTGCAATGCAGTTCTTGTACTATGTGGAAATAATTAAGAATACTCCAGAGTTTCCACATGTCTTCCAAAAAGAGCCAGTCGTTCCGATGCGGTCAGATCAGAACGATAACATTGACGCATGCAGCTTTCTCACAACAGTTTTATTTCAATAAAACATTTTTTTGTTTGTCAGCATCTCGACGTGTTATTTCTCTAACAGGACTGTTTGGATAATCAGATGGACTTCATTAAATGATACACTTTTTGTGATGGCTGTGGGAGCTGGGAGTTCGAGGAAGCTGCAATGAAGGGTTCATGAAATGCCAACCTGCTTGTTTCATGTGGTCGCAAAAATGCACAATGAGAAAAAAAATGGAGGCAATGAGAGATAGATAGATAGATAGATAGAGAGAGAGAGAGAGAGAGAGAGAGAGAGAGAGAGAGAGAGAGAGAGAGAGAGAGAGAGAGAGAGAGAGAGAGAGAAGACAAAGAGAGGAAGAGGAAAGAAAAGAGGGGAAGGAGAACAAACAGGGGAAGAAAATGAGGAAAAATCGGTACAAGACTTGGTCGTGAGTCTTTTGTTTCATTATTTTCTACAGTTTTGATAGTTAAAATGTGAGTCAGATTCTCGAAAGAAATTACACGATAAATGGTTATGGCTGAAGACTTGAGAGTCCCTGACGATCCTATCATGCTTGGAAACAATTTCCTACATAAGGAACGAAAGCTTTTACAGTTTAGGTGATTATTAATTTTTTCTTCATCGCAGAAAGTTGAATTCGATTTATGAAATTTATTGTGATGAATGTAAATACTATCAGGTTCAAAAGCAATTTACAACTATCAATGGTGGGCGCTAAATGTAAGATATCTGTGTGTGTGTGTGTGTGTCTCTCTCTCTCTCTCTCTCTCTCTCTCTCTCTCTCTCTCTCTCTCTCTCTCTCTCTCTCTCTCTCTCTCTCTCTCTCTCTCTCTCTCTCTCTGTCAGAGGAGTTTAAATTTCTAAAAGTTTTTGAAACGAGCTACGACGTTACACCACCTACTTCCGATGTAAATAAAAGCACTGTAAGCGAAGATGGCGGACGAGGTACCCGACAACAACCAGGCTGCTAAACCAAAAGAGAAACACAAAAACCACGCAGCACAATCACTTGAAAAGGTTCGATCAAAGAAAGGTCAGAACTTTTTCCTCTTCCCCACCCTTTAAAAAAGTGTAGATTATTAATTTATTTCTAGTCATCAGATTTTAAGACTAGATATAGATCTAGATCTAGATCAGATTCGGTCCAAATTGTGTCGGCGTTTTCAGTTCTCTACTATTGCAGATATCGGCCTAACTCAAGTCAGGCTTCACAATTAAATGCTTCCCGACGAAATCGAAATTTGTAGGGTATCATTGCAGTTTCGGCCTAAGTCATCCTAAGCTTTAAAATTGCATTTTTCTTCTTGAATTTAACATGCTGAACACGAATATGAAGGTTTTACTCGTTGCAAATAAGTGCTTTTCATGATATTTATAAGCATTTTTATGTTGCTGTAAAATCGCATTAAACTAGAAGTTTCGAATTCGTTGAGAAACATTTTATTGTGAAGTCTAAAGTGAAGTGGGTCAATTATCTGCAAATTTACCACTTGTAGTTTAACCATCATCCTGCTAAGGTGGTTACCCACAGATAGGGCCGTAAACTGTACAGTTGCCATGGCTAGTTAGCTTCTGGACTGGGCAAGTGACAGAGAGGATTACCTGTGTTTGTACTGAGTGTATTGTAGTTCACAACAAAGCGTCTAGATTTTTGTTGCCAAAACAGAGTTACATTTAGGCCTATTTTTTCAAACGTGACAACTTTATTTAAATATGTTTCATGGTTCTAAGAGTTTAAGAAAGGACGAGATACAGACATAGGCTTGGAGAAAAATAAATTTTTTAAAGAGAGGTTTATTGGATACGATAGTTTTAGTTTACAAGAATTAACAATTCCTTTGATGAAAGCTTGGATTTGCACTGAAAGTAAACACATACATAATTAATTTAGTTTGTGTGTGTAAGAGGGAGGAGGGTGGGGGGGATGAAAACTAAGCTGGACAAGATTATAATTTATTTAGAACCAGCAAAACTTCGAGTCTAGTTCGGTCTTCCATCTAAGCTAAAGCCACAAGAGTCGGTGCGTGGTCCTTTTGTTCAAAGAAACTACATGTATGTAACTATACAAATAGATGTACAGCTAAATACAGGTATGATGTAGTTCTATTATAACTAAGCACAGAGAGTGGGGTGGTGTGGTAGGTGAGACAATAAAGGAGAAAGAAGACAATCAGACCAAGCAGCAAGGTCCGCCTTCGATGTTTATTAGGCGCTCCCATAATCATTGTCTCTTACAACTTGTGAGACATCAAGTAAAAAACTCGCTCAACAATCTGTTCGCCAGCCTATACTTTCCTGCCATTGGACACATAGTGACAGCTGACAGAATATCAAACTCACCAACAAAGGCAAAGGCTTTATACCCTACACACACACCACGCTCTCAACTCATGCCTTTCTTGACACCTCAGTTAACTCCTCCCTTTCTTGCTCGGCTTTACAGTGACAAGAGGCTGTGGTGTGATTGACCGGTAACAAGATTCGTTTGGTTTAATGCTATTACAAAAATTGGCCAATCACGTTACGTTAGAACTAACACCACTACTAACTGCAATTCACATGATTCGAGGAAATCTGGGGGGAGGGGGCAGTGGTCATGCCAAGTCTTTGTCAGGACTCTGTATTGGGGACGGGTGGGGGCAAGTAAGGGGGAAGGGAAGGGCCATGTTGTAAATTCACGGCTGTCTAGTTCTTTTATTTGTTCTTCGGTCTTTATAACAGCCACATGCGAAGGAAGCCAGTTTCCCATGTATTAGTTACATCAACTACCCATCTCGTAACATGGTTCTGACAGATGTGCCTAAATTGCAATTTGTTCTTCACACCTCAGGGGCTCTCGACTGCCTCCCAGTTGTTCAAACAGGGAGAAATTGTCATCTTTTCATTGGTTGATATTCTTAGAAAAGATATAATAAAGTCTACAGAGTATATGGGATGGGGTGTTTAGAAGATGATGTTTCAAACAGGTCCGCCAGTCAACCATTAATAATAATGGCGCCGCAGCTCCCGGTTCGGAACCTCAGCCCATATATTTAATGGCACCGCAAGGTCCAGGTTATCGTCAGGGCAAAGCTTAAATATAATGGGTGCGCAGGACTAGGGTTAATGGATTTTAGAGTAACATGCTTAAATATCTTGAAAAGTATATATTTGCGACGAATAAAACCTTCATATTCGTGTCCAGCATATCAAATTCATAAAGAAAAATACAGTTTTAAAGCTTAGGGTGAGTTGAGCTGATATCTGCAATAATGCCAGTAACTACTAACCAGTCTAGATCAAGGCCTAGATCTACTAACAGTAGTACTAATCTTAACGTCGAAAGTCCAGAACAAGTTCAAATTTAGTGTCCTATATTAAATTACATTCCTTCCCCTGTCTCATGTGATGTCTAGTATCAATGAGCATCTGTATTCTTTTTATAAGTTCCAGCAGAGCTAGAGATCTAGATTCTACATCTAAATTAGATTTTTCCATACAGACAATATCAAGACCTGCATATAGCTTTAAAAATAATTTACCATATAGGGCGTAATAAAGGGAAAAGGCTGAGATTTCTTAAAATCTGTCATTCATAGTCTAGATCAAGATCTAAATAAATATAATTTTGATTAACACCTAGTTTCTAAGACTTTCTTTTTTAAAGCTGCAAAAATCATAAACTTTACTTTCGTAGGTATAAAAAGTTCAGTAAAATTGCAGATATTGGCCCACCTCAAATCGTGCTTCACAATTGAACGTTTCTCGATGAAATCGAAACTTTTAGTTTTATGGGATTTTAGAGCAACACAATAATACTTATACCTTGAAAAGTATTTATTTGCAACGAATAAAATCTTCATATTCGTGTTCAGCATATCAAATTCATTAAGAAAAATACAATTTTAGCTTAGGGTGAGTTGGGCGGATATCTGCAATAATACTAAAAATTCATTAAAGTTAAAAATGTCCCTATGATGAGAAAACTGTTAACAAAAGCGCGCTTTGAAGTAAGTAAAATGTCTAGGAACCTTATAACGTTAATACAAATTTATTCTTTTGAAGGAGTGGGTATATATCTTGGTTTAAAACAGCAATTACTTACTAAAATTAATGCAAATTTTTGGTATTATTCATTCATTGCAGGTATCAGCCCAAATCACCCTAGGCATTAAATTGTATTTTTCTTAATGAATTTGGTGTATGCTGAACACGAATATGAGGGTTTTTTTCATCGCAAATAAATGCTTTTCAAGATATAAGCATTTTTGTGTTGCTCTAAAATCCCATTAAACTAAAGGTTTCGATTTCGTCGGGAAACGTTCAATTATGAAGCCCGATGTGAGGTGGGCTGATATCTGCAAATTGACCAAATTTTCTTTGTTTGAATGATCACACAAGGTATCTAGTGGCATTATTTTGTTTGAGAGGCATATTTATTTTATAATTTTTAAACTAAGGGAGATTATCCATGGTAAATCATGTACTCACGGTTTTTTAAGATTATTTTATGTGAGATGCATATATAATCTTTTAAACTCTGAATGGTAATCCATTTTGCTATCATACTTACAGTTTTATAAAGCACTCATTTCACTTGGAAAATGTGCCACAACTATGCACTTTAACAATGTAATATATAATTTATTTTGTTCCCCTGCCATTTCATTTGATCCTGATTCTTGTCATTAGTAAATGCATTTGGGCTCACTTTCTTAATGTTGAAACTTGATCTTTTCCCTTTTATTAAAAAGTATACTTTATTTAGGTACTTATGATATGAAAAACTAATTTATAATAAAAGCAAGCATTAAGTTCCTTTACCATATCTGAAGGCAAAGCTAAAACAATATCATAGCCCTCTAAATGTGATTTGGGTCTATTTATGTGTTATCCATGTATAGAGATCAAAAGACTGAAGTGCTGAGGACTAAAACAAGTAACATTTTTTGCAAGAAATAAAATTGAGCCAAAAAAGCAAGCTATGACTCACTACAGTATCATCATCAATATATTTCATTCACTGATGCACAAATCATGATTATGTTAGCTCAAAGTCAGAAAAGTCTGAAAACTAATTGAAAAGCATTTCTAAGTGTTTGCAACAAAAATTTTTTAATTGATAATGATACAAATTTTCACTTTATAGCTTAATCATAGGATTTAGGCACATGTGAGGGAGTCTAAGGAAACCCTTCAGGATGCAGAAATTTAATTTTAACATGTTTTTGCATGATTTTGTAGCTCAGATGTTCCTGATCATTTTGGTCTTTAAATTTCTAAGGTATCTTAATTATAGCCTGAGTTATGACAATTTAAAGGTACAAAACACAAGGGTAAGACAAAATGAGAAAATCGCCTTTAGAGGTTGCTATCTGAAGGCCTAGTGAAGCGGTGGACTGATTTGTTTACAGAGATGCGCAGTTTCTGTAACAGGTCAGAGTATTCATGCGTACTAGTTCTGAATGGAAAGCCAGGGAATTTCCCTTTCCATCCATGTATGGTGTGATAGGGTGGGAAAATAAGAGTCTGCATATCAAAGAGGGCAAAATTGCTGATGTTTGGATCTTTAATATGCAAATTTTGCTAGTACCAATATGTTTGAAATTGCAAAATTTATCTATTTACAAGTTTTAGATAATCTTGAAACTTTAACACAAAGTGTAGAAACGGTTACAGAATAATGTCCTGATCTCAACTCAGTTCACCCTATGGTCGACCTTCACCTCCTTTATAGGCTAGGCCTATTACTCAATACATGTCTCTGCGCAACCTGATGAGTTTTCTAAGACTGCCTCACACATTTTCTTTCATGTTTAACTATGGTGAATCAAAAACATTAAATTTTTAAAAATCATAAATAATATTTTGAAATACAAGAAAGAGTTTTCTTTCCTTGTCCGGTTAATTTACAATTACTGTTTTAGATAGCTACCACTCCCACTTGCTCCAAATTGTAAAGTAGATTAATATTAGCCACAGAAATGGAATAAAATTCCAAACATAATGATCATGCATGACTTTGATGAATCCAAGAGTTGTAAGCTTCAATATGAAATTCCATGTTTGCCCTTTCATCTCCAGAGCAAATAATTCCTTTTCACAAACAAATCAGTGATGCAGGACAGTTCTCGTATGCAGCTCTCTACGCCACAGCTCTACATGTTATGTTTAGCGAAGAGATTAACAGGTCAGTTATCTTGTTTAAAGTGGAAAAAAAGAACAACAAATGATTAAGAATATTTGTAATGCTGAAAAGTTTGAAAAATATTTTGGGAATATGATATGTGTGGATATCTTTATTACTGAAGAAAAACTATTACAAAATCATTTGTAAATCGATGAAAAACTATTATTGACGGTTTGATGATAAGTCAGCGACACAGCCAGAAAATACTGGAAAACTGATAGCACCTCAATATATGCCATAAACATCAGCTCTAGTGTTGCCATCTGATCAGTATCATCTTTTTGACAACAAGACACACCTTCTTTGAGGTGGAAGTAGAATTGTGTGTATGACATGCACGCAGCATGGTATCATCTGTTTAGGTCATTGAGTGTTATAATTGACCCCAAGATGATGATAGTGATCAACCCTTCCTGTATATCTATTATAAGCAACAGTGCTAACAGTAGCATTTAGTTTACAGTTTGCCACTCTTTAGATCCTCCTTTTCCGGAAATCCTTCCTGTATTTGGATTAATATCAATTGTCAAATTAAAGATTGAGAAATGAGAAGACTTGAAAAGATTCATTTGGCTTTGCTCCAGCCCCAAAAAGTATATAATTTTAATTGGAAAAAGTGTAACCAAAATGCACTCAAACATTTTTTCACACTTTTTGCAGACACAGGATGTGAGGAATTGTGCACTGCCTTTTTGTTATTCTAATAACCATACCCTCAAAATTTTGTATTTTAAATTTATCATTTCAGAAAGTTTCGAGAAGAGTCACTGGCGATTGTTTTGGTGTCCTTGGAGCAACCTCAGCAGGTATGAGAGATTTATTGTTGCATTCAGGTCGATATGAACTGCTTACACGCAAGTCAGCCTTCATCTGATTCTTACATATCGCAAAGATTGGAAGCAATACTACTTTCCTATTGTTTGTTGATACCTTGTGGTTTTTCTGTACTAATTTTGGAAGGGAAGGGGAAGAAAGTTTGCAAAAGTGATTTGAGCTTTTCTTTCTACTTTCATTAGTCTTGAACCAAAGACTGTAATTTTGTAGGAAGTTTGTCCATTGAGTACTAGTAGTTTTAATGCTTGAATCAGCTTTTTAATTGTATGTCAAAAAAACTCTGTTAGAAAAAATGACCATAGGATTGATATTTTGGCCACTAATGGAGGGGGAAAAAAAGAGTTTTTGTGCATTGAAAGTCGAAGGCTCTACCAAAAGTAGCAAAACGAAATGACACCAAAAAAAAATAAAATTATTTTGTAAAAATATAACAGGTGTGCGAGTCGGTCAGGGCGATCCTGCAGGGTCAGGGTGTGGACGACATGGATCCCTTCATCGACTTGCTGTTTGCTGAAGAGTACCTCAAGGCCGGTGCAGAACCTCTGGTGTCTGAGCTATTAGCGGTAGCCATTGGGCAAGGTATGGATCTACCTCAGGTTTTCTGCATGCTATGCACACCACATAAATGTCTTTTTAGCATGTTTTATCTTTTTGTCTATGGAGACAACTAAGATTTTCATATTTTTTAAGGGGAATTACATTCCACAGCAGTTTATGTAATGAATCCTTATCCCTTAAGAACTCTTGAAAAAAGCAAAAGTTCTTCTGATAGCCAAGTGTACTTCACCCTTTTACTTCATTTTGTTATTGCTAAAAAATAGATCTTTCAATCTATTAATTTTATTCATTGAGCTTGCAGAGAGCTTAAATGAATAGAACAAAGAAAAAGGTTACTTTGCTAGCAAGTTCTTAAACAAAATGATAAATCACGTCCTTAGATATAGGTTATTAATTAACTTTTTTGATTGTGTGGTTTTTAAAATGGTTTATATAGTTCATACTGTTTTGTAGCGTGGTTTTTAAAATGTTTTGATGTATATTCATTTCATGATGTAGATTTACTTCAATTGAAATGGCTTCTGCCTGTGTGGAATTACAAAAATAGCAATCTGTTTTCTGTGTTTTGAGAGTTAAGAAATGCTACAGTTAAAATTCCTCAATTTTGCCAACCTTCTTCAAAGACCAAGATTTCTAACACAGATTTCTGGGCTCTGTTTTTTAATTGCAATATAGACAAACTGTATTTGCTGTTATTAAATGTCATAAAGAACAAAAGAAACTAATCAATGTAGGATAATTCAATCCAAGATAGAAACAATAATTTATTAGAAATCTTTATCTGTGGAGATTTCAATCAAGATTGTGATGGTTTTCTAATGAATTAACTTGTATTTTCATAAAAACATCACCAGTAAAACCTTTTTCTTGTGGTATTTTATTAATATTGATAAGGCTATCACAGTAAAAATGAATTTAGTTGAAACCTTTTTTTTTTCATTTGTTCAAAGAAAGCAAAAACTTTATTATCTACCCTTCATAGGTGTGAAATAATACAACTCTGACTTGTCTGTTTTTCAGGGCTAGTTCCTTCTAAAGCCAAATAATAGAATGATATCTAAACTGAAGGCATAGGGCTGATCTGCCATACACTTGATTCAGTTTCTCGGGTTTCATTTTTCCAAGTCTGAAGACATGGGTTTTTTTTTCTAACTTGGCAAAGTCAACATTTAATTATGTCATGTGTACCGTGCCAGCAGGTCGCTATGACGCTCGCATGCGGGTGATCATCAAAGAACTGGCGTGGCGGCTCCGTGTCTCCTTGGATACAGTCATTGAACTGGAGTCCAATCTGGCGGAGACCCTTATCCTGGCTCAGTATGAATCTACTGAGTAAGTTTTTTTTAATTGTTGAAATTGCCTTAAATTCATGGATAATACTCTTTGCTTGATCAAATGTCAGTATAAATCTGCTGAGTAAGTTTTTTTAATTCTTGAACTCTTCTTAACTTCATTGATAATACTCTTTGCTTGATCAAATGTGAATTAGGCACCCCCCTCCCTCCCCCTTTTTTTTTTCCTTCAACATACACTTACACGGTCTTTAACTCAAGAGAGATAACATTATGTTATAATCCAAGGTAGTTACTTTACATAGTTGGCAACTCTTTGAAAATACATTTTATGTTGCTCTACAAGGAGCAAACATTTACAGTATCATCTTTTTCATTATTCAACGAGCTGTAGCATGCAAAGCTCAGACCCGATACTGCAGCTTTGCACCCATTCAATAGTATATCAAGTTTAGCTCAGATGAGATCAATCACAAAAGAATCTGGCATTAAAGATGGATAGCATACTTTACATCTTCTTCCTTGCTAGTAATTTATGCAATATAATAACATCAACAGGAAATTCTTTTAGTAGTAATTAGTCCTATTGAGTCTGATGTGGGGTCTTTTTTTTTTAATGTGGTGAAACAGCGATAGAATATGCAGAAATTCCTGTTTTTGGGATATTTTCCAAAGAACTTCAAGTAATATAATCCTCTTCTTCTGCATTTTCCCAAAGTAGTTTAATGTTTCAGAGAGGTTTGATAAATATATATGCAATTATCACTACTGAGATGTTCCACTTTATGCATTTTCCCAAAATCAAAAGTTTTGAATAGAACATGCGTGACAAATGACTCATTTCAACTTATTTGAAGGCAGTTATTATTTTTATTTTTCTTGGACAAAAATCGGAAGGCTTATAATATTGAAGATAAAGCGCTTATTTTATTTTGAGATGCAAAATAAATGACCGATGCAAAGAAGATTATAAGCAAACTATTTCTATTGTTTCAACAATTTTGAACTTTCTCAAATCGGTTATCATAAAATTTTTTTTCCTTGCCATTGCCGTAACAGTAAGGAGAGGTATACCATAATTTTCTGTGTACAGTTTATTATACTGTGTGTCATTCTTGTATTAGACTAGATATAGAGAGTGTCAGCCTAAGTTCGTTTAGTTCTGTCTTTGAATTTTTTATTTTCTGTAAAAGATTGATTTTTGTATCTATTCTTTAATCTTTTAAGTTGTGACTAATGGGGCAGAGAGAGACAAAAGAATGTAAAAATAAATATTTTATTAGATTTTTGGTTCTGATTTGCTTTTTGATGGCCCCATGTCTTATGCATGGTTAGAAGTAAAAACTGTACATATGAGTAGTAGTTGTTAGAAACAATACATGATCAAAGTATTCATGAAGTTCAATCTTGAAATGTACGTCTTTTTGCTGAGATGTTTTTTTACTGTCTCAAGCAATTTCGGAACACAATTTTACTGAGTTCAGAAATTGTATAAATATGTAGAGTCTAAGTGTATACATAAATAAATCACTGTAAGCATCCATCAACAAATTGAAATGGCTTGCTTTGAAGTTATCCAATGGGATTGATTTTGTGTAACCTCAATGCCATATTGTTGAACATTAGTAAACTATTAACCATCCTTTCTTCTATAGTATTTTTGCTGAATTTCTCACCTTCCTCAGTTGGGAAAGCTGGTTAGGCCTAGGAGAAGTGTGAGTGATAATGGAGACTGGGAAAATAAAAAGACGATAATCTTTCTTTTTCTGTTACATTCCTACATTATTTTCGTTTAAATGTTGTGCTTCACCGGACAAATTGATTTTCTTTTCTGAGTTTGACTCTCTTTTTTTTCAGTTAAAAGCTTTGTGTTGCACATTGGTAAACATAGTCACCTTTTTCTTTGCTGAAATCTTAGGGAGTATTTGAAATCATAACAGGGCTAAATGTTTGAAAAATTTGCCAGCAACTGGAAGTGTTATTTTTTTTTTTTGTTCTGAATGATTCTAAGTTCCATAGTTTTGAAAATTTGGGTGGGTAAAATTAACTTTGAAATGTACATTAGACCTTGTTAATAATTTTACCTTTCTGTCACGTACAGATTTTAGGGAAAGTTTTTTTTCATTGGCATCTAGGTCAAAATTTGTAATATTTATGATATATCAATGCATTCAGTTATAAAAATGTGTTACGAGCTGCCAAACACAAGTCTGTTTTTCCTGCTAATTTTGTTAATGCATTTTTAGAAATTTATTGAGCATATATCCCCTGTTATCATCTTTTATACTGGAGAAATGTGAAGTTTGGCAAAAAAAAATAAAAGAAAGAATTATAAAAGAAATCAAGAACTTGGAAAGAAAAAGAAAAAAGAACTATCAGAAGTGTATACAAAGTTAGCTATGTCCATGGAGATTGAAGTCCGCAGAACAAATGCTGAAATTTTTTTTTTCTTAATTTACATTGCTGCCCTTTACAGCAAATGATACTCTATTTGCAACTGATACCAGCCTATATAGTTAGGCACTGAAAATCGTTACATCTCAGATAAAGAAATAATGAAGAACCCTTCCAAACACAGCAGTAATCCAGGAAATATTGATTCAAAACTAAAATTTCATATGTATTTTATTATAATATAATATATTGAGCAGCGTCCTAAACGTTATTAAAATGGCAATCTTTCGATGTGAGACTAGAACTATGAGAATAAGCTATGTTTTTTAAAAACACTTTTCAGTTTGTAACATGAGGGAGGTTTTTAAGACTAAAAAAGCTATCTCTGTGTTTCTGCCTGTCTGTCTCTCTCTCTCTTAATAGGAAACAAAAACACTACACATGATGAAAGATAACGTGGTAATTATAAAGCATCCAAAAGGACGCGTGTGTGTCTATTAATAGTATAATACACGGTCTAAAAGGAAATAGGCGCGCAACATTATAATTACAGAACAAAAAAGATATAACAAAACTATTATCAATTCAACATTGATATCAATGGTCTAAAAGGAAACTTTATAATTCAATATTGAATTGGTAATAGTTTTATTATATCTTTTTTGTTCTGTAATTATAAAGCTGCGTGTGCCTATTTCCTTTTAGACCTTCTCTTCCTCTCTCAAATAGTCCATGCAGGTTTGGGGAATATCTTATAAATAAAGTTTGCATCTAATCATGTTCAAAACCAATTATTTAGCCAAACAAGTTGATGGTTTTAAACTAAGGCATTGTGAAGAACTCTCACAATAACAACATAAAAACTTGACATTTACAGACTATAAAAAGATGTTTCATTTTCTTTCACATATATATTTATTAGCAAAATAGTATTGCACAAATGTGGTATATATTTTTAGATAAGATTTTATGTTTTTACAATTTTGTTTTGTTTTTTTTTTTTTTTTAGTGTTACTGCAATTATAACTTTCTGAAAGTTATTTATTATGATGTACTCTCATATCAGAAACTGTATTTGGCTGTTACCATTGTTATAGATGTTTTTCTCCTGTAATATTTTCTTATGTCTAGACACTGACCTGACCTGAACTAAGTGTCTGTGTGTATGTGTGTATTGGATGATATTCTGATTCTATCGCAAAGGATGCTTAATTTTATTATAGTTCAATGTCCATTTGTTTAGAAGTTGAACTTTTAGTTTCAAGAATACTGGTATCTTGAACCTTGAGATAAATCCAAATAGAAAGAAAAAACACCACACTTGGAGGATAACCTGGTAATTATAAAGGATCCAAAATGACGCCTGTGTGTCTATAAATAGTATAATACAAGTTCTAAAAGGAAATAGGCACACAACTTTATAATTATGAGACAAAAAAGAAATAACAGAACTATTATCAATTCAACAATTAAACGTTTCACTTTGAAGGCTTCGTCAGAGATATAAATGTATTTACCCTGAAAACATAACTAGCCATGCAGTTTTGAGTACTGTTTTTTTTTTTCTCCTGTGGTGTATGCAATTCAGGGATAGAGACTTTTTATTATATTTTTTTAAGCGAGTATTTATTTGTTTTTTAACCATACTTGTTTTCTATGAGCAACATAATCTAAAAATCTTCTGAGTCATTAAATACATATATACACATTATTTTTATTTTTTAAATTCAATCTTTTTTGTTTTATTTATTTTTATGTTGGGGAATTAAAACATAGCATCCTCTTTGCATTATTGATTGTGCACTCAGCCATTTATCCACACCAAAAGCCTTTGGGTTGTAAGTTTCTAAAAAATATCTGAAAGGTTTTAACTATGGCTGAATGTCATTCATTGTGACATTGATAAAAATGGGAGAAAGCAGGTCACTTAGATGCAACTTAAAACATGAAGTAAATTTGCAAGGAAAATTGCATGTCAATATTTTTTATTAATTTTTTCCTTTTAATTTTTGGACTTGCACAACCACAATTCTGTAGCTATTGATGGCATTAAAAACAACTTTTTAAGTATTTTGAATAATGTGTAAAATGGTTTTGAAAATGTATGACACCTGTGAAAATTCGCATTGATTTTAAAAGCTTTTTGATATCAAAGTTAAGACTATGCAAAGATGTCTGAGGGCCAGCCAAGTGCATTCTGAGGTACAGAAATCAGTATGGGACTTGGTGTAGCGAAAAAAGCCTGACTATATTTACATCTGTGGACATTTCCGCCAACGATATGTACCTAATCTTCCCTTTCAAAGACCCATCTTTATGTAGTTTAAAAGTATTAGAATTTTTATATTCCATATAAAGTCTGACAGTTCTTACACCTTTATCTTCATAAGAAATTTCTCACTGTTTAAAAAAATTTTTGGCTGCATAGATTTTGCTTTGAAAGTTCAAGCTATTTTTTTTTTAAAAACATCCTCAAAAATGTGTCAGTATTCACATCCGTTTTATTTTTTATTTTTTTTTTAAGATTATTACATCCCATGACGGCTGAGAAAATATTTCAATATTTTTGGACAATTGTGGTTTCAGTAAAAAAAAAAGTAATAAGTAATAATTTTCTTTATGATTATCAAATGAATTATTTGTTTAACTAGTGAAGAGTATCATGTGATGGAAAAAAATCTGTATTATAAAAACAGAAGCAAGACAAACATGTTGTTTTTAATAACATTCCTGAGTAAGAGCTTACCTAGAAGCAAAGTTCAAATTTCTACTATTTTTTCATTTCTTTTCTTAGGGAAGAAAAAAAGGAACGTGAAGCACAAAAGAAAAAAAGCAAATACAAACGCTACGCTTTGATTGGCCTTGCAACAGTTGGAGGTGGGACCTTGATAGGTGAGCTCTCTTCTCTTTTCTTTAAGCCCTTCTTTGTGTCAAATTTTTGTTTCTTTTTAAAACTAACATTTGACATATGAAGTCACCATAATTTTTTTTAAATTCCATATAAATTTTTACATATGTCTCACAACTAATCTTAATGAGTCGAAAATTTGAATTTGGTAAGAAAAGGTATTTGAAAGTGAATAAATCTAGTTTAAAAATGTTTTTATTTTAATATTTCGAGGGAAATAATAGCAATTTCATATTACACACACACTTACCGTATCTTTTACAAGGTCTTACTGGTGGACTGGCTGCACCTCTAGTTGCTGCAGGGGCTGGTGCCATTATCGGCGGCACTGGTGCAGCAATGCTTGGCACGACAACAGGTGTAGCTCTAATTGGCTCTCTGTTTGGTGTGGCAGGGGCTGGTCTTACAGGTAAGTCCGCATATCTTCTTAAGTTTTTAACAGGGTTGTCTTCGAAAGTGGTTAACAGAGTGTCACTCTTTGGTAGGAAATCTTTTTTTTTTTATCTCTTTTAGAACCCTGATCACTGTCTTATATACCCATCAGTGTAAGTAAAATTTGTGTAAGATGCAATAGCTTATCCTCTCTGTCCTATTAAAATCTTTTGACTAAGACATTATTAAAATCTAATACCTACTAAATATATCAAAGGGAGCATGACTGGCTGCTTTTTACCTTTATGATTTTTATTCTTTTCCTCTTTTACTTGGTATTATTTTTGTTTTTGAAATTATCGACAAAAAAAAATAAAGGAAGAATGCATCAGTAGCAAATGAATAAGAATCTATTCATTTTTCTATTCCAGGCAAAAAAATGCAAAGGCGAATGGGTGCGATTGAAGAGTTTGAGTTCGAACCTCTCAGCTTGGGCAGCAGACTGCAGCTGGAGACATGCAGTAATCAGCTACACATCACGATAGCAATCACTGGATGGTTGACCAACCAACACAGAGGTAACCAACCTAATAACCTTCAGTTTGATAAGATTCTCAATCTTTTGGTTGATTGAGTGACTTCAAGGTTTGCTTGGGCTGACAATATCTTAAGGAACCAGTTCCACAAGACTGTTTTAAAGCGAGACAGCTCTGTCAGATGGACTGACATGAGAGATGTCTTGGTTCAATTCCTGGTCGGGTTATTTAGTAGTGGGGCCAGATCCCATCTTATCAGGTCTAACTCTAATTTGACAGAAAGCTTTTGCCTTCATAGAAGATTCTAAAGGAAACTTAGATGATATTTAACTACATGTACACAATGAACCAGCTCAATGATCTATCAAGGTCTTTAACTTAGTTTTGATTGTAACTTATATATTATTCTTTTTTCCATCTGACCCTAAGTAGCATAGATTACTCAGGAAGAAAATGTAGATTTTGTGGAAGGGTTATGGAAGGGGTTTGAACAAGATTTAGGAGTAGATGTGGATGTCTGAACATGATATCAGTAGAACTTACTAGATCTAGTAGTAGTCAATCATTCATGCCTTTATTGGAAACAACATATTTTTCTATAGTTTTACTGATGGTTAGGTGACATGGCTCAGAGAATCCTGAATATATAGAGTGAGGCTCAAATGAGATACATGGAAAAGCCATAGGCTGTGGTAAAAAAAACAACTCATATTTATACAAACCATTCTATAAATCATATGTTTGAAATTTTGTATTGGATAGAAGATTTTATTGCCTCTTTTGATTCCTCAAAACATTTAAAAGTCTATTACTTTCTATGAAAGTATTTCCACAATTGACAAGCTCAAATTATTACTTCTGCGGCTGGAAATATGCTGCTGTATACCTCTGCTATAGACCCCCCAGTCACAGCCTTAGAGTCTAACAACCTGGAGGACGGTGAGGATCATAAACAAATAACAAAGAAATATTTCATCATTTTATATCTGCCTCATTTTTTTTCCTATCTTTTGGGCTTCAGATTTCAGGGAGCCCTGGAAACACCTAGCTGAGTCTAAAGAGCAGTATGCACTCAAGTGGGAGACCAAATACCTGGTTCAGCTGGGAGAGGCCTTGGACTACGTGTTCAATTCAGCAGTCACAATGGCTGCCCAGGAAGCTCTCAAGAGAACTGTCCTACAAGGTTTTTTTTACTATTTTTACTTGCAAGTTATAGTGTTTCATAGCTTCCGTAAATGCATACCAACCCAAAAATGTTTTTCTAGATTTATCATTCACTTTGTAAAGGAAAAACACTTTGTATTATTTGTACATTTCTTTCTATTTTTTATCTTTCGTTATTTTGAATGATATGTATTTTTTGTATTTGGAAGAAATTATTTGGTCTAAGGTACAATTTAGCCTAATATGATATTGCTAGTTATGGCTAGTCATGTTTTTAAGTTCTCAATGCTAAATAGGGCATGGAATTATGACAGTTTTCTTTTCATTGTTCTTTTGAAAGGATAAAACAAGGAGATAAATTTCATTGGAATCAATCATAAGCCAACTCTGGCCAAAGTTGAGCTTGAGTTACAATTGCAGCCAATTCTTATGAGGAAATAGCAATGCTTTTTGAGAAGCGTTAAAAAGAAAATGTCTCCTGACTTGCATTCTTTTACATATTAAACTTCAATTTATTTTAAAAATGTTAGATTAGGCCTTGCTTGAAAAACAAAGGAAGACTTGATATTTTTTTTTAATTCAAAACTGCACCTAACTGATTTTCCACCTGATGTATTAAGCTCCATAAAATTCTTTCTAAGTGCTACACATTTTTTTTATTTTTTTTTTATGTCCATCTAGGCTTGTTGGCAGCGATAGCTTGGCCAGCCACTCTCATTGGGGCGGCCAGCATTATAGATAACCCCTGGTCTGTTGCCATGGAGAGGTCACAGAGTGCAGGCAGACTCTTGGCAGATGTTCTCCTGTCCAGAGATCAGGTGAGAGCACTGTAGACACACAAGGCTGGAACGATTAATTGAAGGCACGATTGAGGTTTCAAAATGTGCAAAATGCAACCGTTAAATTGATACTCTCAGTTCTTATATTCTATGCAAGTTCAAAACTTGCTTGAACAAAGTACTTATTTGATCCCTTTGGTCATTTCTCAATTAACCCTATGTTAAAGTGCCTCAGTAAAAACATTGTAAAAAAGAAAAAAGATGTTTTTACGGGTGCAGGCTATATAAAGGATGTAGTATAGAACTTTTTATTGTTTAAGAATAGTTCATTATTTAACTCTGTTACAAGGATAAAAGAATATGACAATTTTGTCAATGGTCAAAAAAAAATAATGTAACAGTTTTGTATCTGTACTTCCATAGAGCATTGGAAACTTGAAATATTGTAATTTCTTTGGGTCTTTTTATTTCACAAAATGTAGATTCCGCGTCTTCCTCTTCTTTGCTTCTTGTTTTGAAGTAAAGCACATATTGTATACTGTCTAGACCACCTTAGTCTATCCCCAGCTTTATATTAGTCTTTGTATTTTTTTGCCTGGATTGAAATAAAGGTGATGGATTTTGTTTTCAATAGGTTATAGAAGGCCTGATGTTTTATGTAATTTTTATTTTTATTTTTTTTAATACAGGGCAACAGACCAGTTAGCCTAGTAGGGTTTAGTCTTGGGGCTAGGGTGATTTTCTTTTGCCTCGAGGAGCTGTGCAAGAGAAAAGGTAAGATCCAGACATTGATGCAATTATTAAAGAAGACAAATTTTTTAATGATTATGTTAGTCATTTTAGCCTGCTTGAATTTTCAGTATAAATGGTTTTATGAAAATCTTTTTGTAAAGTATCGTTTACTAACTATTTTTTTACATCTTCTTTTCTTCCTTCATAATATCAAATAAGCTGCTTATTTTGATACTTTTCTTTAAAACAATTCATACAATTTTAATGCTGAATAAGGAGATAATATGAATCAATCAGGTCAAATTATTATTATCATATGTTTCGTAGCAGATCTATTGAGACATTTATAAAGGTAAGAAAAATATTCTCCCTCTTTCTTCTTTTTGTTTTCTCATGGTGACTTTCATCCATCAGTCTGTACACAGCCACAAAGGGTGCCATCTTCTCTAACGCCTGAAGGGGCCTGCAGTGCTTTCTCTGCACACGTGCATGACCACTCTATAAGCTTTTCTTGAGGCTCTATATTTCCTGCAGTCTCGAAGAATGTGCAAAACAGTTTCTTCCTTTTTTAAAGTCTTGCAAATGTATGATGTTTAAACGGGTTTACACCCAGTCCTGAGCTCAATACAGTTTTTTGCCTCATGGAATATTCGAATATTTTTTTTTAATCTCTAGTTCTGATAACATACTGAAGTGTCGGTCTCTTCGTTGCCTCTTTATAGATTAATCCTTGGGTTTTAATACAACTCGACCCCAGCTTATAGTTAAAACTTATTAAAGGTCAATATGTGGACCATTTTAGATTTCCTTCCTCACTGGCCCTTATATGTTAATGTAAAAAACACATTCTTGGATACAATCCATGTTTATAAACACGAGCTAGACAAATGATTTCAGAGCCACGGAGGTGAGCACCTCATTAAATTTGCTGAGGTCACATATGAGAGGAAAGTTATCTATCTGAGCTTGAAGGGTTTTGTGATTCAATCAAAAACCATTACTTTTTAATGTTGATAAAAGGAAAAAAATTGATTATGAATTAAAGAGAATTTGCCATGCCTTTTTGCATAAAAGATAAGGTGCTTATGATTGTAAACAAGTACTTTGGACTTACAAACGATTCAATATTTAACTGGTATAATTTTCAAATTGATCTTTTACATAAGAAGGTAAATTAATGTCATGTTTTTTAAGGAAATTCAAGTCTTTTAATGTTGAACAAACTTATTTGAGGGACTCTATTCTTCACAAAGACAAGGTAATATGTGAGGGAGCCAGGAATTTTCAGTCTTAAGTCGATTTTTAAATATATGAAGTTATATGCGTTTTCCGAAACAGCAAACATTTCTAAAGAGAATGGCGCTTACAGCTTCTTAAAATTGTTATTAGAAGCTGAGATATTGTCTTTCAAAGATTCATACCTACGGTTGCCCACTTTTGAGAAAATGGTCTTTAAAGTTTTGGTTGCTTTTTTGACATTTTTTTTTACATTTCCACTCACAAAACAATTTCTGTATACCAATTAACACATGAAATCAAGTGGAATATGATTGTACAGCCATGTAGTGTGAGTGATCAATATTTATGTCTATTCCTTACATTTTTAGTGGTTTATAGCCTTTTAAAAATCTTCAATACCCGCAGAGTAAGCACTGGCTTGGCGTTTGCTTTTCAGTGCAATCACTTTCACTTTCAAAATCGCTAGTATCAGTTTCATCAAAGTCAGAGTCAGAAGCACTGGGAACTGTCCCAAAATAATCATGAAGATAATCTGCGTAGTTCTAGTCTAGTACATTGTCATCATTAACACATTAAATCTATTTCATAGAGCAGCAATCCTGCATAGCTCATCATGAACAGTGTCTCTAGATCTAGATGCGTCAGACGCGATTGCTCTCGGCTTCACAACTGATCACAAGTGCTTCGACAAAACAAAGGCCAAGCTGTATATATTAAAGCAAATACAAATAATACGTTTATGGCAAATATAAATATATATAATTTACACTGTTTATGAATGTTTTTTATGCGAGATGACAAGTTATAAAGCGTAGAAATTGATCTGCGAATGAAACCTTGTTCGTAATTCGCTTCAAATTGAAAACTGATCAAACAGTTAAAATGCAGGACGCGCACTAGATTCTATGTTTTAGTATTCATGCAGACAGAGGTAGCCTCACAAAAATGCAAATAAAACACATTAGCTATTTTCAAATGTTTTATTCACAGAGCATGAAGAATAAATGTTATAGATTGCAGTTATGACTATAATTTCACATCGACCAATAATCTATTTTTTTTCTTTATAACGCCATCACTCGAAGTAGGTAGTTGCGACTTTCGACTGACAGTCCTCAGCTGTCTCACATATAAATAGCTTGATAAAAAGGAGAATCAAAATTATTGATTGAGACTTGAGACCCATCGCTGAGCTTTTCAGAAAACCAGAAATTAAGAAAAGTTAATCCATTATCAAAGGCACCAACCACCCATTTTGTCAGTTTTACATTTCTTAACTGTAAGGAACAAGTTTACCATTCTACCACTGTTTCCTGAACAAGTACAGTAACCCAGTGTACAAACTGTTCTGTTTCCTGAGCAGGTTGTGAGGGTATAGTGGAAGACGTTATTATCCTGGGTGGTCCGGTCTCTGGGGATGCCAAAACTTGGGCCAAGTTTGATCGCGTTGTTGCTGGCAAGATTGTGAATGGTTACTGCAGGTAAATTACTTCTTTCTGCCTCCCGTTTTCTCTTTTTATTTCCATTCTACTATTTATTTGCATTTTTTTTTTTTAATGGAAAATAGGAGACAAAATTTTATACTATTTTTCAGTATTTAAAACGTGGCAGCCACCTAACAACTGCTCTGCCTCAAAATGTTTTGCAAAATGTTCTATGCTATTCATTATTAAAACCCTGCGAATCTCAATTATGATTTTCCCCAATTCCTTCCCTAAAATTTCAGAGGTGACTGGTTGCTTAAGTTCTTGTATCGCACAGCCCATGTTAAACTGAGTGTGGCAGGCCTTGGCCCCATTATGTGGGAGAACAGACGCATGCACAACCTTGACCTTAGCTCTGTGGTGAGTATTTGGTTGCTCAATCATCACTTTCATTCTCATTTTCTTTTTTTTTTTCTTTTATTAGGCCTAATACATCGAGTTTCAAGCTAAGTACATTGTTATTGGGACCGAAATTTTTAGGTATTTTTTTTTTAATCGTTGGTTTTTTTTAAGCCTTTAGAACTGTATTTCCTTTAACAAAATAATTTTATATCTTAAATATTTTATTTTGATTGATTTTCAAATGCTGGTGTTGCTGTGGAAGTGCCATGTGAAAAATGCATGGACATGAAAATTACATTAGTTTGCTTTGAAATACACTTCTGGTACCCATGTGCAAAGTTCATTTGATTTCATAGGAAATTACACATCTTAATTAAATGTGTTAATGTTTAGAAAAAAAATTATTTATCTGATATTCTCAGCACCGAAAATGAATGCATCAAAAATGGTGCTCAAAGTCTATTTTAGATTTTTTTTATATATATATATGTTTAGAGTTTTGGAGCTTTAGCTCTTCAATTTATTATTTTCAAATTAGGATTTGACATCTGATTTGATAGGAATGGTTCTAACACTTGTCTGCTGTGTCATGATTCCTGCTTAACCACTGTAATTGTTTCCAGTCACATAAAGGAATTTTTACATACACTATCTTACCTGTTGGTCTTGAGCAAAAAAAAAAGGCATATGTTAGGGAAAATTTAAACACCCCCAGAAAGGAAAAATAATAAAGTCATTTAAGATCAAAGGATGGAGTGAGAGGAAATGAGGGAGTTGCATTAATGAGCTATCCTCTTCATAAATTCATTATCTTGCTCAGGGTACAAAAATAAAAAAAAATAAATAAATGAATAAAAATTGATTCTTTTCAGGTTGATGGTCACTCTGACTACAGGAAAAAGCTGCACACAATCATGAAAGCCGTTGGGGTTCGAACTCAAGATGAGGTGTCTCGCTCTTCATCCAGTCTGAAGACCAGTGCCAGCTCTAGCGCCAGCCACCTGTCTGAGTCTGTAGGGGCAGGTAACCCAGAGCCTACGAGCATCAGCATGGATGACCTGTCAAGTTCGGATGATGAGATGCACTATGAAGCTGGCGTGACCGAGCAGCATGCTTCTGGGCAGCCAGTTGTATTAGAGGACTATACCACTGACCAAGTCGCTAGTGGACAAGACAGAGGGGATGGCCCAGATGGAAGAAAAAAATCAGTTCCTGGATCATCCGCGGGAGTTCGCATGTCAGATTCTGAAGGACAGAATACCAACAGGGAGGATCCTGAGCAGGAGAGAACCGTTATTCCTGAGTCGGCAAGTTTTGACTCGGGTGTTGAGGTAAATCGAGGAGAGTCTGAGACTAGAGGGGGAGAGGATTCTACTTTAAGAGCAGCAGCTAAACCAGTCTCAGCGTCTGATCGTAAACTCGAAGATTCAACGTCCGGCAACTCAGATGGGATGGAAGGTGCACAAAGTTTAAAGGACCAGACAACTGACAGGCAGGACCGCACGGTAGATGCCGGGGATAACGGCAAAGAATCATCTGATGATGACCAAGCACAAGGAGGAGACCGGGCGGACGAGGGAGATGATGACACGTCAAGTAACCTTCAACGCAAGAAAATGTTTGACAGCATGTACAGACTGGTACTGGATGATGACCTTTTGGAGGTAATGAACGAGGAGGGGGTGGATGATGAAGCTCTCTTGGCGGAGAAAGAAGATGAAGGCAGCAGCTAGTAATGGAAGAGAGTCATAGATATATAACAATTGTTCAATACTCCAAATTGCTATCTGCAGGTCGAATTAAGTTGTGCATACTTAAATTGGGTTTTCAGCGGATAAATGGTGTCTTGATATTCACTTTCTTAGCATTGGTTGAGGCAGCTGATGATAATTTCTTATTGAGATTGAAGCTCACTCGTTTTCTCCATATCTCACATTTTTCTCTTTAAATTTTTTTACTGAATTGCTGTGTGTCCATGATGGCAGTCTGCATCCCATTCTTTTTTCATTGTTCTGGATATTTCCATGTGTGATATTTAAAGCTTAGGACTTTATACAGTTTGTTATTAACAGCCTTTCATGTTATTGACAAGGAATTCAGAAATTTACAATGCTCAAAAGCTACCAAGCTCAGGTTGGATATTCAAAATCGTCAAGCTTATTTTCTTTTTTTTTTTCTAACGACTGTGCCATCTACAGAGAGAAGATATTAAAACTTTTTGCATGATTCGAATTCATTGGCAATCGTATACTATTTTGTTTTTGTTTTGTTTCTTTGGAAAAAGGATGAACTTCTTCTTTCTATTGGTGAAAACATTTTCTTTAATTTAACTCCCTTGAAAAAAAGGGAAAACTTGAGGAATACTAAGATGTGGATGAAGTAAGAAAAGTAGTAAAAGAGAGAGTGCTATTTATATATTAGCATTATTAAATCAATCTGGTGCTGTGTTCTTTAGCGTAGGCGATCATGACCTTCCACGCATCTCTATCCCTTGCCACTTTCAGTGCTTCTGTCACTCGTCCTACTTTGAGCCACTCAGTTAGTCCACCCAACATCTTTTCATGCTGTTTTCCCTTGCTTTATACTTAACCAAATTATGAATTCTTACGCTTCGTATTTCCAACAGTGGTCTGGAGACTCATTCACACCAACACTGTTGAAAATGTCTATGAGACTTTTTATACAAACATCTAGCACTGGATCTTTTCTGATCATGTGTCAAAGATGTTGTTTGAGAATGGGACCAGAAGATATATGGCTGGAAATATGGTGATAACCGCTTTTGTAAACTTCTCGCGATAGAGGTAGCAATTTATACATGCTGCATTTTTTTTTTTATTACTTTTGTTTTGTAATTTTTTCCCTTAAAGTAAAAAAAAATTCTTCACTACTTCTACTAATTAGAGGGAGCGAATGAGATCAGAATAACACCTGTGGAATAGCTTGACCACTTTCAAAGCATTATGCATGTAAGACAATACTCTGTACTAATATTTGGTGAGTGTTTTCCTTTTAATCACATTACAGTCTCTTTCTGATGCTAGAAGAGGATGCTTTCATCATAGTTATTTTTTTTGTTGTTTTGTATACACTTTGCTTGCTTTGCTCACGTCTCTTTTTGTTGGTGCTTTTGTTTTATACATTGCTTTCTGTTTTTTGTTTCATTTGGTCTGTGATCTTTTCTTCTGCCATTTTCTGAAATAAGTTTTACTACATATTGTTTAATCCATGAGAAAGCTTTGATAAGAAGAACAGGTGTGTGTTTGTTTTAGTTTACATTTGCTATCACGAATTTCATCACTATTAAAATACTTTTTTTTTTCAATTTTTTGTTGTTGTACTCTTGAAGCAAATTTCTAGTTTTACTCTCTTTTATGGGGCATGTCAGTAATAAAATATGATGAAAATAAAAAAAAAAAAAAAAGGCTTTACAAAGTGGGAAAATATTTCTTTTAAAGGATGCATTTTATTTTTTTTTTTCTTTGCTTTCACTCAAGCAAAATTAATCATTTTTTTTTTTTTATATGAAGACTTATCAACATGGTTTTTCAGATTAAATGCATAATATTTAAAAATTTTGATTTCGAAGGGTATCCATAGACCTGACCAATTCTTTTATTTTGTCTTGATCAAAATTTATTCACTCAAATTGGTGAGATTCTTGAATTTGTCACTTGAAAGAAAACTGTGCTTTATTTGTTGGATATGATTATTATAAATGCATTGAGTGAGAGAAATTTGGAATAAGATCTACTCCCTTTACGGTCATGCTTAAACCAGTGTCTCAACATCAACATAAATTGTCAACTATGCTGGATCATTTGTGTTTCTGGTCATTTCCTTTACAAAGGTGCCTTGTTTGTATCAGACACTCATTTTTAAACTATTTTTTTTTATCGACAGAAACACGAGTGCTTGACTTTTTGTTTCTCATTAAGAAATTTTTGGTCGATTGAACATTTGCGTGAAATTGTGTTGTTTTTTTTGTGGGGGGTTTTTTCAAAGTGGGGATCGCCATTTGTGGGACTCCTCTGTAGAAATATAAACATATGACTTTCTCCTTATATCTCAATATCTTGAGAATATTGCCTTAATCCTTTCATGTGCATCGCAATTTTTATAAGTGTGTCTATTGAAGATAGGCTTGTTTCTTTGGGTTTGTTTATGTAGCCTTGATACTGTTATTGGCATAACTAGCTGGGACAATATGTATTAGGTATGAGCTTGATCCTAAAGAAATATGCATAGGTGTCTAAACTATCCCAAAACACATTCAACTTTGAAATATTTGGAATTGAAAATGTAATATAATAAAATGGGTAGGTTTTCTGTTATTGTTGGGTTGTTTTTTCTACACTTCTAAAAAAAAAAAAAACACTTGGCAAAACTGAACAACCCAAACTTGCATTCCACGGAGTGAAAACTAAAGTCAGTACATCAATGACAGCTTCTGTGAATATACCTCAAAATTTCATTTCTGAATGCTGGTAAGATTCTAATTTGTTTCTTAACAAGGAAAAAAAATATTCCTCATAAACTATCCCAGCAGCAAATATGACCCTTTGTCATTCCAACATAACAATCACCTTGAGACATTAGCTAATATTTACACGTTCATCTTTCTCAATATCAAAGCCAAGAGAATCGGGTGGTCTATTAAGGGTCACTGTGTTTGCACTGAATTTGAATTATTTATTGTATTAGTTTGACCTTTTTGTGTGGTATTTTATAAACACTTTTTATTACAAGCAGAGGCAATGCTTTACTCTCATTGTATGGTGTTAATTGTCTTTCATTTATTTCAAAATATTGTGGTGTACATAAAAGAATTCCTGTTCTTTATGAAATTGATGCAGTTGTTGTCTAAATTGTTTGTCTTGCTTTGATGTGGGATCTGTTCTCAATTTAAAACCACAGGGTATTATGAGTGCTTTCATGTGGAACTTTTCATGTGAATCCAGATGTAGGACAACCTACTCGTGTAACAAAAAAACAAAAAAGTCTTTTCACGTATTTTGGTAATCATCAGAAAGACTAAGGCCAGTTAGACAAAGTTTCCATTTTTATGTGGTCTGCTTCAATTTTAATACTGAAGACATTTGTTTTCATAGCTAAATCCTTTTTTGGGGGGCATAAAAATTTGTGGGGAAGAAGGGTAAAAAAGATGCATGGATCCTGAGAAAATTCATGATTGAAATAATAGTGAAAAAGTGTTATGCTATGATTAAACTAAGCAGGGGCTATGAAAGTTTTATTTGTTTTTCACATTCCAAGAGTGCAATTTGTAAATAAAATAGCTGTTGTTATGTTTCTTGTTTTCACAAAGCACCAAATTTTTTTACATGAAAAATGTATCCTAATGTTATATTTTATTCCTCTCAATATTTTTATAATGTACTTTGCTTCTAATATATTGTCAGATTGATAAAAACACAACAAATCGGCCTAGAATCACACTTGTCAATCTGATAAAGGAAGGTATATTTGTGGTAATTTTTTTTTGTTTCTTTAAAACTGAGTGTTTTTCATTAAAACTTTTCTGCTTTTGTATTACTTTACTGGAATGTTTCAACCTGATATTGGAATTTTTTTCAAAGTTCATTTCTCTAAAAGCAACTGACGTAGATTTATGTAAATTTTTAATTCTTTCTGTTTTGTTCCTTTCAAGAGTGGTCATCATTGTCTTTGCAGTATTTGATATCAGGCAAATGATGTGAACACAATGGCACAGGTTAGAGCTCTAAAAAAATGCTGAGAAGGTTAAATTTTGTTGTTGTATATCTGGTGCTAAGTTGATTCTATATTAAAAAAAAAAACATGAGATGATTAGTATACTATGTAAGTTGTATTACAGAAATATTTTTGTTGGCATTTTTCTCATATACATGGTGGGAAATATTTGAGTTATGTAATTTTTTCCTTAAAAAGGTGTTAAATTTAAATATTATTTATGCTTTTAATTTCAAATAAGGGAATTAATTAGTATCATTCCCCAAAAAACATACATGCCATGCGCTGAAGCTTTGCATGACATGTAGAAAATAACATAGCATTGAATTTTTTTATATGTAGTAAAGAAGCAGTTTTTCCTTCTTTTAAATTTTTTGTAGTATTTTAAATAAATTAACATAAGCGATGGCTCAGTTCCTTTATTCAAAACTTTGTGCTTTTAATATTGTTACTCTTGCAATGAATTAAAAGTGTGCACCTTTTTCATAATTATCTGTTTATGTAGAGAGTTTGTAAGTTAAGGGCCGTATTTTAATGTTTTGATACATTTCTTGGTGTTTTTTTTTTTTACTATTTTTACTGTTGGATTCTGTGTCTGAAAACAAAAGTGACTTTAAAAAAAAATAAATAAATCAACTAACAAGACAAGAGATCTTCTGAGCGGGAGGCTTCAAATTAGAGTTGTCTTAGATGAAGTTTTTTTTTAAAGATAACATAGATTTCTCAAAGTATGACGTAGTTTAACCAAGTCTGATAGTCGCCTGGCTTTAACAAGTGAATGATTTATGTCTTAGTTGTGAGATGCTAAAATTAACACATTCATAATGTTCAAAGAAAGATGAAAAAAGTCTTCAAACACAACACTTTTAATTTGCTTATATCTGCCTATTTTATTAAAGCAGAGCTTGATTAAATATTACGAAGGTTGGCAAACAGGGGTTCCCTCACGCAAACGTTTCTAAAAGGAATTCATCGAGAGTTACCTCATGATGGAGAGAACTTCCACATCTCAAATAGGCTTTCTTTTTTTTTTATTAAATGGCAAAGAATGTAGCACTGCAGACTCATCTGGGTAAAATAAGAGCTGGGAGTGAGTTGAATCCGAGCAACTACTTAGCAGCAAGACTGGGAAACAGCCATTTCTGCACTTCCACAATCTTGTTACAGATCCCACTAAACAGGAATCATATTGCTATGGAGATCCTGCCAAGAGTTTGCAGTACCTGACTGGAATTTAGAACTGCTCATTCATTTGTACCAACGTGATAATGAGCTTTGAAAAGGACCAATAAATATTTTTTTTGTTTTCTTTGCAGAATTAGCTTTCTATTCTTATTGTTCAATCCTTTTTGGTTTTAAGCATAGGATGAGAGTAATCAACCAGATCTATCACTTGTGGATGGAAAACCTCATGCAATTGTTAAAAACTGTTTAGACAATCGACCTTATAACTTTGAAGTTGTCAAAATCTTTGGAAAACTTGCTTAAATAATAAAGATAAAAAAGAAGAAACTCTTTCAAATGTTAAAATTGTTAATCATGACAGAAGATTTCTGTTGAAGTATTCCTTTTGAGACTGTCCCAGTTGTGTTAACTGCCATGCAACTTGAGAAATTGGTCTTCTTAGTAAACTTCTATCAACTTCTTCAGTCAATGACTAAAAGCCTGTTTAGCTCAACATTTCCTTGTTTGTAAACCTTTTAAAAAAAATGATAAAAATAAAACTAATTTATACTTATTTTTTTTTTTGGATTTTCTTTGGAAGAGTGAAAAACGGAAAGGTATTAGGTAAGGTATGGAAATATCTGTTTTTATTTCTAATTGCCTACCCATGTCTATCATAGGTTGAAGGATTTGAGCTCGTAGGCAGCTGAATTGGAACTCTGTTTTTGTCTTTTATCTGTCTTCAAGACAACTTTGTTTATGTTCTTTGTTGCAATCCTGAAAGAGATCTTCTAAAATATTTTATCAAATTCACACCATGTTGCTTCTTATTTTTATGAGACTGATTACGAGGCATGGTTAAGGACTTTTTAAAATGTGAATTATTGTGTCATGGTACTCCATGTGATTTACTTTGGCAAAAGACATTAAAGTGTGTAAATGGAATGAACAAGTCTTTTTTTATATGATCTCATGCTATGTAGGTATTGTTTGGAAAACCATTCCTCTTTTACTCGCTCTCAGTCTCTGGAAATAAAAAATATGTAATTGAAAACAATTCTTAAGTTGTTGCTCTTTAACTGTGTCATCACAATTGATGTTAGTTGTAATAAGTTCTTTACTTCTACGGCGTTTAAACTATGTGCGGTTCATGGTTTATGTTTGAATCAAGCAAAACCTCTCGCCTTATCTTCTAAGATAAAATTGTTTTTTAATCGTGGCGTCACAAAAGCACTTGTAGAAACCAATGCAGGCTTACCTGTAAGGTGACGATAGTTTTTGGATTTCGAAGAGCTGTCACCGGGAAGGGAATGGTATTTTCAACATCACCCGTATGCTGTGGACCAAAGATGGATTCAGAGACGGAACAAAAAAATTTAATAAATAAAACATCCGCGTATCGCCAAAGGTCCACACGATCAATTCCTGCTTCATGCAAAAAAAAAAGAAAAGAAAAAGAATTTCGAACAACCATCTATGCACCAGTCATAGTTACGAGACTTTCAACTAAGAAATAGGACGGTTAGCCAGAAAATTAAGCACAAATTGCCATAGCTCACGTTGAGATGGAGTAAGGAAACTGTTAGGTCGTTGAGCCAAACACTGACTATTGACTAACGATTCTGAAATCTTTATCTTCTAAAACTAAAGCGCTTTCAAGACATTTACTTTACAAGAGAGAGACAGACAGAGAGTGAGAGAGATCTAATGCAAAATGAATAATATCATTCTCAAAGCTTGGGCTTTCTACATCCAGAGTAAAAAAATGGACATTGAAAACGGGTTTCATGAGAAATGTACTCAGTCACATGTGCATCCTCCCCTCCCCCCATACACACACGTACACACTTTTTTTTTCAGAATATATTTTTGAAAGAGTAGCATTAATTGTAGCAAAACACTTCACTGTTGGAAATGAGAAATGCTCTATTGTTTAAACTGAAGACATCTCGTAATCACAAATCAGAACAGCATCTGTGTGGAAGTAACGCGCTGTTAAAAAGACGGGTTCCGGAAATTAAAAAAAAAAAAAAACTTCATAAAATTTATTAATTTTGAAAAATATTTTCGTTTCAAGAAATGTCAGTATTTTTTTTTAAATCTGTACTTATAGATTTTTTAGAATTTTTGTTAAAGAATTCAATTGTAAAAGAATTTATATTCCCTCTATAAATGCATCAGGCGCATTCGCCACAGCACTGCAAGTGCACCTAGAAACACGAAATACAAATAACCTTAGCACCGCAGGAAGAAAACCGTCCAGTTTGGTCACAAGAGGAGCTATTTCTTGATTATCAAAGAAGATGATACAAAGTGCACCTAGAAACACGAAATACAAATAACCTTAGCACCGCAGGAAGAAAACCGTTCAGTTTGGTCACAAGAGGAGCTATTTCTTGATTATCAAAGAAGATGATACAAAGTGCACCTAGAAACACGAAATACAAATAACCTTAGCACCGCAGGAAGAAAACCGTCCAGTTTGGTCACAAGAGGAGCTATTTCTTGATTATCAAAGAAGATGATACAAAGTGCACCTAGAAACACAAAAAAAACAAATAACTTTAGCACCGCAGGAAGAAAACCGTCCAGTTTGGCACAAGAGGAGCTATTTCTTGATTATCAAAGAAGATGATACAAAGTGCACTTAGAAACACAAAAAAAAAACAAATAACCTTAGCACCGCAGGAAGAAAACCGTCCAGTTTGGTCACAAGAGGAGCTATTTCTTGATTATCAAAGAAGATGATACAAAGTGCACCTAGAAACACGAAATACAAATAACCTTAGCACCGCAGGAAGAAAACCGTCCAGTTTGGTCGCAAGAGGAGCTATTTCTTGATTATCAAAGAAGATGATACAATGAAAGACCACAGAAATACAGCCATCAGGTTTGTTTTTTTTTCATTTTCTCGATGCTAAATATCTTGTAGCGGAACCCAGGGTTATGGTTTACAAAAAAAAAAAAAAAAAATACCCAAACAATCAATTAACCAACCAATCAATCAATCTCTCTATCTATATCTATTTATCTTTCTATCAATTCATTATCAGACAGAGGGAGAGAGAAAAAAAACAGTTAGGGAGAGAGAGAGAGAGAGAGAGAGAGAGAGAGAGAGAGAGAGAGAGAGAGAGAGAGAGAGAGAGAGAGAGAGAGAGAACCTACATGACTTGTCTTGAAAAGGAGCTACAGACTGTCTCGCCGATTTGCCACCCACACGTCTGCCTCTCGCCATCTCCCTATCTTCTGGTGCCTGGTTGTGGTACCAGACGATGTGAGTCAGCGTCAGTCACTAGATCTACCCACCTCCCGACCCACTAGGGCATGTCTACAAGTTCGGTGCACGCACCGTCACATCACCGGAGATGCCCGCGACTAGAAGATTTTCCTGAACCTGAAATTCGATCTCAGAGATTTTTCCATTCATAGTTTTCACTTATATAAGGCTCTAACATAAGGCCCAAAAACTTTTCTTTGGTACTCAGATAGTGCCATAATTTGTAAAACATTTCACAGCGCTTCAAAAATTACCGCTCTTGAGATAGAGTAACCAACAGTGATCAGCAGAAGTTCCTGACTAGATATAGATCTAGCAAGATAAGTGGATTTTCCTTCGGCAAAGGTTGTGCCCATTGCCATAAGGAGATAATTGGACTAATACGGCCAGCAAAGACCCGATGCTCGGGTATAAAGAGAATGGTGAGAATATAATCTGTCCAGATCTACCACATGATCGCAGCTTCTCTGGCCAGCTATCTAGATGAGGTAAGAGGATTTGATAGAGCGCTAACAGTTCGGAATTAATTTGTCTATTTTCTTGGCGCTGGTTAAGGAAGTGGTGTATTTGTCTATTTTCTTGGCGCTGGTTAAGGAAGTAGTGTATTTGTCTATTTTCTTGGCGCTGGTTAAGGAAGTAGTGTATTTGTCTAATTTCTTGGCGCTGGTTAAGGAAGTAGTGTATTTGTCTATTTTCTCGGTGCTGGTTAAGGAAGTAGTGTATTTGTCTATTTTCTTGGCGCTGGTTAAGGAAGTAGTGTATTTGTCTATTTTCTTGGCGCTGGTTAAGGAAGTAGTGTATTTGTCTATTTTCTTGGCACTGATTAAGGAAGTAGTGTATTTGTCTATTTTCTTGGCGCTGGTTAAGGAAGTAGTGTATTTGTCTATTTTCTTGGCGCTGGTTAAGGAAGTAGTGTATTTGTCTATTTTCTTGGCGCTGGTTAAGGAAGTAGTGTATTTGTCTATTTTCTTGGCGCTGGTTAAGGAAGTAGTGTATTTGTCTATTTTCTCGGTGCTGGTTAAGGAAGTAGTGTATTTGTCTATTTTCTTGGCGCTGGTTAAGGAAGTAGTGTATTTGTCTGCTTTCTCGGTGCTGTTTAAGGAAGTAGTGTATTTGTCTATTTTCTCGGTGCTGGTTAAGGAAGTAGTGTATTTGTCTATTTTCTTGGCGCTGGTTAAGGAAGTAGTGTATTTGTCTGCTTTTTCGGGGCGTTTAAGGAAGTAGTGTATTTGTCTACTTCCTCGAGGCAGTTAAGGAAGTATGTAAATATGTAAATATTTTGGGAAGTTAACATAAAAAGCTAATTGTTTCTTTTTTTTTTATTATTTCCTTCCCTATGAACACTGGTTTTAGCAAAAATGAATTGATAAGATTTTGCTGACTAGCAGTGATATATTCGTGGAGTTTTCCTCCAAAAAGGTGAAAATGTACATAAGTCGAAGAGCAGTGAACCTCTAAACTCCAGTCTTTAAAAAAAATTGAAGATTTGCTGACTAGCATTGATATATCAGAAGCCCCCCCAATCCTTTTTTTTTTCAAAAAGTTGAAAAGCGCACAACCAATTTTGATAAAATTTGGATAAACGGTAACCGTACAAAGTTTCCCTGTGGACATAATCGCCTTGGTGATTGCAGCATTCTTGTCATCGGTGCACAAATGTTTAGATGGCGCCCCTCAGGAAATTGAGAATAATTAGCTAATTTTATAACACTCGAATCTATTTATAGATCTCTTTAAATTATTCATTACCATGGATGTTAAATTAAATGAGCAGCTAAGAATTCCCGCAAGACTTTTTTTGTGGGAATTCATAGCTCTTCGATAAGCGTTTTAAAACGATCTTTAAATAGATAAAGAAAGTACTCGGTTTGCTGATTTTCCATAATTATTTTCGCCAAGCGAGAGAGTTCATTTTGTTACATTTTCAATAAGGTCATCATTATCGTTGAAGCGCTGTTCTATCATTTGCATGTCTATTTAGAGAAAAGGAAGGTGGGATAAGGAGGGGGGAAACATTCTCAAACGATATAGTTCTACAGATGACTTCTAATTGGTTCTGACCGTTAGATAGTTTTATGACTTCATGGGTTGAGATTAGGTTTCCTTTTTCGGAGAACTGCGCTCACTTATGAAACAAAGGAGAGAATCAAACTGATCCCCCTTCTATGTGACTCAGTAAACAAGCGATATCTTTAACACATCACACTAAATCGAGATACCGAAAGCGACAAATAATTATAATGAGAGAATTCAATGATGAGTGAATAAGTTTATAACAAAAAAAAAAACAAAAAAAAAAACAAAAAAAAAAAACAAAAAAACAATGTAATTTAGTCGGTAGATAAACGTTGTCCGTAGAGATTCCTAATTCACAGGCCTCTGACCTTTTACCTTTTGACCTCACGTGATGCCGAGATTCGTTTGACGAATGCATTCGTGTTCGTGACAAGCTGAATCCCCTGTGGACAGTCCAGAGCTTCTGCGCTTGACATTTTAAGGATTCAACATGTTTTTGGTCTTTAAAAAGATTCCCGCGGCTTGAGGCGACGCTTCACTCACACGCACTCCACTTTCTTCAACCCGTTTTACTTTATGTGGGGAAATTAAAATTACAATGTGTTACAGTTTTTTTCTTATATATTCCTCAATATCCGTGTCCTCTATACATGAATGTTCCCCAACCTCCCCTTCTCTCTTTTCAATCTATCTTTGTCTCTCTGTCTGCATTTCTATCTTCCTCTGTCTGTCTTTTTCTCTTTCTCTCTTTGACTCTCTTTGTCTCTCTGTCTTTCTGTCTGTCTGTCTGTCTGTCTGTCTTTTTCTGTGTGTGTGTGTGTGTGTGTCTCTCTCTCTCTCTCTCTCTCTCTCTCTCTCTCTCTCTCTCTCTCTCTCTCTCTTATCCATGTATTTGACTTACGCATTATTTCGTGGTTTTTGTTTTGTGCGCCCTCCTTATTTTAATGTCGCATTGGAAATTAATCAAAAACATTCTAGTACAATAGTAAAATGGAGTACACAATTTTTTTTAAGCCTCTTGCAGTTGTAATGTTCAGTGAAATATGACTATTTTTTTTTTATTCAATACCATTTGTTTGTGGCAATAAATGATCCAAGAGCGCGGTTCAGTCCATCATTCAAAGCACCATTCTTCCATGCTAGACACACTGGCACTTTATCATCCTCCTCCGCCATCCAAATAAAACCCTGTCAGTTGCTTTGACATTTATGCGTCTAATTTAAATGTTGGTCACAGACTCTCAATTTTGAAGACTTTCTTTATCGTAGAGTTGTACTCATGAAGATGTTTCCTCTTTGATTACCAGCATAATATTCAAATAAGAATCGTTGGGATTTATTGCGAGATACACAAGTTTACAGCTCCGCTTTTGAATAAAATTTTTGGTATAACAACATTTTGCTAGCTCTAAAGATGGCAAATCATTAAAAAAAAAAAAAAAAATGAAAATTGCGACTCTTTTCCGCTAGGATCATTCTAGCCGCTCGGTACATCTGCCGCCGCAGTTAACTTGCTTTAAAAAAAATTAGGCCATTTTTTTTTAAATTTCGTTCTCCTTCAGTAAGATGTAAGCCCAATAAAAACCTTCGTTACATTTTTCCTAGGTGATTATTTCAGATACTTCTTAAGATTTCTAATTTTCCTAAACCTTTGAGGTTTCTAACTTAATCCTTATCGTAAGAAAGTAAATTTTATAAGCTCTTTTTTTTTAATGTGTCTGGCCCTCAACAAAACGAAACGAAAAATCCTTGTTTTTATAGTTTGGGCAGGCATCTTACACAAAAACAATTTGAAACAGAAACAAAACCGTTCCGGTGTGAAGTGTAATTTGATTTTTAAGTTCGACGCAATCTTCCAAGATTCTCCTTTGGGTCCATTTTCCTATTTTGCTCTCTCTCTCTCTCTCTCTCTCTCTCTCTCTCTCTCTCTCTCTCTCTCTCTCTCTCTCTCTCTCTCTCTCTCTCTCTCTCTCTCTCTCTCTCTCTCTCTCTCTCTCTCTCTCTCTCTCTCTCTCTCTCTCTCTCTCTCTCTTTCTCTCTGTCTGTGTCTGTCTGTCTGTCTGTCTCTCTCTGTCTGTCTGTCTGTCTCTCTCTGTCTGTCTGTCTGTCTGTCTGTCTGTCTGTCTGTCTGTCTGTCTGTCTGTCTGTCTGTCTCTCTCTCTCTCTCTCTCTCTCTCTCTCTCTCTCTCTCTCTCTCTCTCTTTCTCTCTGTCTCTGTCTGTCTGTCTCTCTGTCTCTCTGTCTCTCTCTCTCTCTCTCTCTCTCTCTCTCTCTCTCTCTCTCTCTCTCTCTCTCTCTCTCTCTCTCTCTCTCCCTTTTTTCTCTATCGTTCGCTTCTTTTCCTGTTTTTCAATTCATGATTGCCACCTAGAACACGATTTTAAGTCCTGGTATGCCTAATTAGTTCATCTAGCTGGATTTAAAATTTAAAAAAAAGCACTTTCATCACCGAAGAGGCCAATTAGAGAAGATCACCGCGGTGAGAGCATAAGCTTCACTAGCTTAAAAAAAAAAGTTGAATCTGGAGACGTAATTTTCTGCCAAGAAATAAGCGCTTTCTGCTTACTTACTGGGGGAGTATGTTGACATCGTCATCTTCATCGACTCGCTATTGACAGGTCAACATGCCTGCTCTTTTCAATTCATTAATACATTTTATCGATGTTTTTACTTTTATTACTATGGATTTTCTTATTGCGCGCTGTAACTTGTCATCACGCTGTACTCATTTATTTTCAGTGTAATATTGCGTGGAGAATTGAAGAGATGGGAAAAAAAATCTTCATTTTTTTTTTTTAATTTTTCTCCCATCATCCCCTAGGGTGTTTAAATATTGAGGAAGGTTCCGTGCAGTAATTAATTAGGATGAGATTGGATGCACACGCGCTTGTGGGATTTTCCTCTTTTTTTATCTTTTCTAAGGAAAACACCCTAGTGCTTCAACTGCACAAGGCTTGGAATGAACCACGTATTAATTAGCAGAACCAGAGAGGAAAATCGCCTGTGGTTAGAACCGCCAAGGAAATGGTGGACGCAAACAGTGCACGGATATCGGCCTGTTCAAAAATCGCAGGATTAATATTTATTTTTACTTCAATTATATTAATAAATGGCTCTAAAAGAAATGAAAAATCCTCTAATTCATCAACTGGTCTACCTCATAAAAACTTGATATAATTATGGTTGTTAATAATGATAATAATAATAACAATAATAATAATAATAATAATAATAATAATAATAATAATAATAATAATAATAATAATAATAATAATAATAATAATAGTACTGTTGTTGTTTTTTTATATTAGTAGCAGTAGCATCGGCAGCAGTAGCAGCGGCAGCAGCAGCAGCAGCAGTAGTAGTAGTAGTAGTAGAAGTAGTAGTAGTAGTAGTAGTAGTAGTAGTAGTAGTAGTAGTAGTAGTAGTAGTAGTAGTAGTAGTAGTAGTAGTAGTAGTAGTAGTAGTAGTAGTAGTAGTAGTAGTAGTAGTAGTAGTAGTAGTAGTAGTAAGAATATTAAGAGCTAGAATTTTAGCTAGTGCTCGGCAGTGGTTAGGTTAAGGATTTTAAGTGGAAATAATCCCACCAATTCAAGCATTTTCGGTCATTTTCATTTAAAAGCCTTACCCTAAACACTGCTGAGCACTACCTAAAATTCTAGCTCTTGAAATTCTTACTTATATTAAACCAGTGGTTTGCCTCCTCTAGATCTAGTAGCAGCAGCAGCAGCAGCAGCAGCAGTAGTAGTAGTAGTAGTAGTAGTAGTAGTAGTAGTAGTAGTAGTAGTAGTAGTAGTAGTAGTAGTAGTAGTAGTAGTAGTAGTAGTAGTAGTAGTAGTAGTAGTGGCATACTATTTGTATAAAAGTAGAGAAATAAATTTCACAGTCAATATCATTGTTAAATCAAGCCCAGTCCACCTTAAACGGTGATCTCTGATTTCCAACAATAGATAATATATTAGTAGAGAGACAACCAAGTAAATTTGCTTTCATCATTTGCATGTGACATCTGACGTCTATCATTGGACTCCATGAATCACACTCATTCAGTATAATTCAGATTTTTTCCCTCTGATTTCAAGACCTATCTATCTAAATCGTTCACTATACATGACCATATTGTTATTATCAGTAATGTCTAAAATCTGTGCCGCTACTGGAAGCACAATAGCTTTATTTTTAGAATTTTTGAAAGTCTTAGTTTATCCTTAAATAAAGTTCATAGTAAGTTTGAAGCTAATGGAATGGGAAATAAAGTTATTTCGATTGCAATTCTTTCGTACAAAGTAAAAATTAATTGAAACAGTAATTATAATTATATCTTCTACTTGTAAGGTTTCTATGAGGACGCCATCAGTGAAGATTTTCTTTTTCGTCGTGAGAATTAATTCAAGGATCTAAAAATTTACATCTTAAAAGTTTTTCTTTGATGAAAAAAACTGCACTGCGCCTATACTACAGAAATAAGAATTGTTTTAATAAGGGCAACGCCTGGCTTGATGTTTCACACCCAATCTCTCCAAGGTAATATAAGTGGTGTCATAGTGTGAAACTTACATCTGACTGTGATCGCTATGCACATGGCAATTTTTAGGTGTGATAATTTTTTTTGTATACAAAATGACTAACAAAGAAAGGAAAAAGAAAAAATGTCATCAAAGAAAAGATAGAATAAGAATAGTTAAGTTAGCTAAGTTCTTTAGTCATTGCACACTATTTATCTTACAAAATTCAGAGAACTCGTCAGTTAGAAATTTCTAACAATTTCGGCAGTGCACCTCTAAAGATTTTTTTTCAAAAGTATTTGAAAGTAAAGCAATCTTTAAATAGTTTGGGACATTTAAGAATTAGCTGTTTGCCAGTATTGTTTAGTTGAATAAATGTGCGCACGTTTAAGGGAATCGGCCCCGTGGTAGGCATGGCACAAAGTAATTCTATATCCAACCCATCTTGCTGCGAGACTGGGTTATCCAATCCACTCACGGCACTCGGGATCAGCATTCACCAATCAGAACGCAACCTTTCATGGAGCATGTTTTGACCGAAAACTCGGAAAAACATCTCCTACACGGTCTTTCTGTATGAAGCTTAGGCAATGTTGAAAAAAGGCTCTCCATTTCATCTCTGGAGTAATATTTTAGATCTTCGTCGTTTTGACTCATTGGAGTCTAGTCGGAGTGGAAAATAGGAATTTTGGGTAATTTTAAAAATCATTATAATCCGTGTATTGCGAATAACACACATACGAAAACATTTTCGAGCAAAAAAAAAAAATAAGGAAGAAAAGAAATAATTTAACTCTCATGTTGAAAAACATTTTTTAACTCGTACACCAGTGACTGGTTCTCTTGACCCAAAATAAAACTTTTAACTTCCAAAGATCGACTTTTCTTTTATTCCTGAAAAAAAATGTGGAAAAAAAAAGATACGAATCGTCTCGTTTGTAATAAGTGTTTAGGGTCGCCTCAAAATTGTTTTTTTTAGATAACTTTGAAAAAATTTTAAGGGGATAAAGATTCTTGATAATAATTATGTTGATGTCGAATTTTTTTTCTATTGTGAAGTTCAGCTGTGAATAAACGCTTGTTTCGATCGATAACCAATACTGAAAAACAGGAAAAAATAATCTGCCTTATCCAAGGCTTCCTGAAATACAGATCAAGTCGCCGAAGTGAACAAACTTTTGCATGTTTGAGTTACAGTGATCTATTTCTTTTCACTTTTGGGCATAGTTAGGACAGAATTATACTCAAAAAGCACTTATAATTCAGCCTGCAGTCCTACACAAGAAATATATCTGACTGTACTAAATCTGCCAAGTAGTTAAATGATACAGCTCACTCTTACACTTACTGCAAAAGTTTTTTTTACTTCGGTGACATGGCCTGTATTTTAGAAGCCTCGGCCTTATCATAACAACGACAAAAAAAAGGTAGCAAAAAGCATGCATGTTTCTCAGTCCTATGCCCGATACACACCTATTCTTGTCCTAATCTCGAATCGATGAAACGCCCCAAACTGCACTAATCCATGAGTACAGTGAGTCGTCCGAGATCCTGATTGGTTGAGAGGCCCCACGCCCTCTCCTCCTTGGCCTTGCCTCCATCTACGCCATGATTCCTATAGCAACTAATGACTTGGAAACACAGTAAAATTGAAAGATATGCTGCTTTCCTACAATCGCAAACTACAAGAATTGCTGCTTCTGACATCAGAGCAATTTGTGAAATGGCGTTGCTAGCTGCAAATTGCTTGGTGTAAACATACCATTGTTATTCTCATCACTGGTTCTTTTAGTTCTATATATTAATTTTTAGAGCGTTCTATCGTTGTCCAGAACTTATTGTCCATCGGGAAAGCACTCAGAGTGTTTTGGTATTAGTTTAATACCGTACATAAAGATTCTCTAACTTCATTCTTAATTAATATAAGATATTGACGATCATATCCTCTCCCGACTCTTTTTTTTTTCCTTTGTGGGATCTTAAAAATATGGATTAATTTAGATTTTCTTTTTTTTTCCGAAATGCAAAACAAGCCAAGGGGAGTAAATATGAACAAATTACATCATTGTCTGGTGTTCTTTACGTCGCAATACGGTCTAAAAAAAAAAACTCAGGTGATTATTGAAAACATGTCTTAGTAGTGGCATTATTTTTCTGATCTGCGTGTTTCCAGTTCTAGAGACTCTTAAAGACTCTGCGAGCTTTTATTCAATAAAGTTAAACCAGTCATATCGACATCAACTACATCGATATTATTTATCTTTTTGATGCAGCGTTTCTTTGTTTGATATCAGCCAATGCAACTAAACTTGCGAATAGTTATTGAGATGCGAATCTTTTTCTCTCGGTTTATATTAGGAACACATTTTATAAAGATTAACTGTTGTGTTATGAAATAAAGAGTTCTGATCTATGTTTTACTTAGCGCAGCAATAGCGTCCGCAGTGAGCAATGCTCAAACGTTTGAAAATTCATGGCGGAAAAAGATAACGTAGAAAGCGCTTGCGGAAGGAAATATTTACAACAAAAAAAAATACATTTTGATGATATTATTGAACACAAGACTTTGAACTAAGTGGCATAATCCCTTTGTGAAATTGCATTTTCTTTGGGGGTTTTTTCCCTTCCTCTGGATTCAGTGAAAGCTTAATATAGTTGCGCATTTTCCTAAAATTTCTGGGAAATCCCCGCAGCAGCGCTGCAAAATGGTCAAACTAAATTGCCCCACATCAGAAAATCTTCTTCCAAAAAATTGACAGCGAACAAATTTTTTAAAAATATTCTCAAATAAACACGATGTTGAAATAACAAAAAATATATTTATTCGAGCCAAAATCAATTTATTTTCTGGTACTAACTTGACTTAAGAAGTGTTGGTCTGGCTCAAACTGAGTCAATGAGGCAAGAAATCGATGGGAAGCCATCATCTAGTTAGGCGCCACTTCTGTCCATGTTTACTGAAGTACGCAAGCTAAGAGGGATAACCCTGGCCTATAGCTCTAATTGACACTATCCGGGGCGACCTCTGTAAACACTCGAGAGATGAAGGGGAGCTGGAGAGGGATGTTGGCTGGGACATTATCTCTGGTGTTCTGATCATGTTGCTCTAGCATCCGAAAGGGGAGTGGGGGGAGGGAGGGGGAGAGAGAGAGAGAGAGAGAGAGAGAGAGAGAGGGAGGGAGAGAGAGACAAAGAGAGAGATAGAGAGAGAGAAGAAGAAGAAGAAAAGGGACTGTAGTGAGGAAGGGCTGGCTTGTAAATTTGGGTAAAGCTTCAGAAAGATCCGTGCGCAATCAATGTCACCACCTGAATTGCCACCATCAACAGAATCATCGCAATGATGCTCTTTATTGCTATTTTTATCATTATAACTATCACTTTCATTTTTATCATAGTAACCATGATAATCATCATCGTCGTCATCATGATCATGCTCTAATTGACATCATGACTATCACCTTCATCGTGATAGTCATCATCGTCGTCATCATGGTCATGCTCATATTGACATCATGACTATCACCTTCATCATGATAGTCATCATCGTCGTCATCATGGTCATGCTCATATTGACATCATGACTATCACCTTCATCATGATAGTCATCATCGTCGTCATCATGATCATGCTCTTATTGACATCATGACTATCACCTTCATCATGATAGTCATCATCGTCGTCATCATGATCATGCTCTTATTGACATCATGACTATCACCTTCATCGTGATAGTCATCATCGTCGTCATCATGATCATGCTCTTATTGACATCATGACTATCACCTTCATCATGATAGTCATCATCGTCGTCATCATGATCATGCTCTTATTGACATCATGACTATCACCTTCATCGTGATAGCCATCATCGTCGTCATCATGGTCATGCTCATATTGACATCATGACTATCACCTTCATCATGATAGTCATCACCGTTGTCATCATGATCATGCTCTTATTGACATCATGACTATTACCTTCATCACAATAGTCATCATCGTCGTCATCATGGTCATGCTCTTATTGACATCATGACTATCACCTTCATCACAATATTCATCATCGTTGTCATCATGATTATGCTCTTATTAACATCATGACTATCACCTTCATCACAATAGTCATCATCGTCGTCATCATGATCATGCTCTTATTGACATCATGACTATCACCTTCATCATGATAGTCATCATCGTCGTCATCATGGTCATGCTCCTATTGACATCATGACTATTACCTTCATCACAATGGTCATCATCGTCGTCATCATGATCATGCTCTTATTGACATCATGACTATCACCTTCATCACAATAGTCATCATCGTCGTCATCATGATCATGCTCTTATTGACATCATGACTATCACCTTCATCATGATAGTCATCATCGTCGTCATCATGATCATGCTCTTAATGACATCATGACTATCACCTTCATCATGATAGTCACCATCGTCGTCATCATGATCATGCTCTTATTGACATCATGACTATCACCTTCATCATGATAGTCATCATCGTTGTCATCATGATCATGCTCTTATTGACATCATGACTATCACCTTCATCATGATAGTCATCACCGTTGTCATCATGATCATGCTCTTATTGACATCATGACTATCACCTTCATCATGATAGTCATCACCGTTGTCATCATGATCATGCTCTTATTGACATCATGACTATCACCTTCATCATGATAGTCATCACCGTTGTCATCATGATCATGCTCTTATTGACATCATGACTATCACCTTCATCATGATAGTCATCACCGTTGTCATCATGATCATGCTCTTATTGACATCATGACTATCACCTTCATCATGATAGTCATCACCGTTGTCATCATGATCATGCTCTTATTGACATCATGACTATCACCTTCATCATGATAGTCATCACCGTTGTCATCATGATCATGCTCTTATTGACATCATGACTATCACCTTCATCATGATAGTCATCACCGTTGTCATCATGATCATGCTCTTATTGACATCATGACTATCACCTTCATCATGATAGTCATCACCGTTGTCATCATGATCATGCTCTTATTGACATCATGACTATCACCTTCATCATGATAGTCATCATCGTTGTCATCATGATCATGCTCTTATTGACATCATGACTATCACCTTCATCATGATAGTCATCATCGTTGTCATCATGATCATGCTCTTATTGACATCATGACTATCACCTTCATCATGATAGTCATCATCGTTGTCATCATGAATACCACGTTAACGATTATACCGGCTAGAAAACTGACCGTCAGGAAGTCTCGCGACTAGGAATACTGAGTGATATTAACAAAGTTGACTTATAAAGCCACTTAATTTGAGTGTTTGATATTTTTTTTCTTTTATCTTCCATCTGAATATATACCACGAGTTTTTTTTATCTATTTGTTTTGGGTTTTTTTTTTTTTTAAATAAAATTTTATGTCTCGAGAAAACCTTCCTGCACATCTAATAAAATGGTCATGGAATTTATTTCTCCCCCCCCCCACAAAAAAAAAAAAAAAAACAAAAAAAAAACCATTCCCCACAACGATTATCAATGATTCTTAATAAACCAGTTCCACGTTTCTATAGAGCAAACCTTCGTTCTCAGGACTTAGAACAATCTTTCTCTTGGTCGGCTAACTTTTGAGTAATGATGTGGCAGTTAGGGCAGACGTGAGGGTATAAAACCCGGATTCAATTAGTTTGGGGTACCCTGGTAGTTTAGGCCCGCCAGCGGCGTCCTAGTGTTAGTTTAATTCTATTGCGACATTCCACTGATTTGAACTGGGCGCCAAACATGGGCTAGGCATGGATTTCAAAGCAGAGTGCAAAACAATGTTTCGGAAATTCGTTTCCCAAGCTGGTAAAGGACTTTTTCTGATATTCCATTTCGGATACCTGACTTTTATTTCCTGGTTTGATGCTTGTCGCACAAGGCGTGTCCAGAGAAAGGGAGGGAGGAGGGAGAAAGAAAGAGAGAGAGACAGAGACGGAGACCGAGACAGAAAGAGAGTAAGAGAGAAAGAGAAGAGGGAGGGGAGGAGGAGGGGAGAGAGTGTGTGTATGTGGGAGAGGGGTGCTGCGAGTCTGGTCCTCTCTAATGACATTTGCGGTAGTTTGAGTGCTGGATTATCAATGTGACTCTAATGACATTTGCGGTAGTTTGAGTGCTGGATTATCAATGTGACTCTAATGACATTTGCGGTAGTTTGAGTGCTGGATTATCAATGCGGCATCAAATTTTCCTCATGATTGTCCTCTTGTCTGGTCATGAACCCTCTACTCGTTAGGTATCTAGTTAATTAGCCACCATCAAGCAGACTACCTCAGTTCGGCTACCTCCAAATCCTCTCTCCTTCCCCTTGCTCTGCTATAATTATTCAAGAAACCAGTTCTCTTTGTCCTGACAAGACAAATTATTGGCTTCGGCCCGGTCTTACATTGATAACGTATCATGGGTCTCATTAGCACTACTACTGATCCTACTCCAGTCCTGATTTTCGCTATTTTAAGGCTAGATATATCATATGTTTATAGTTAGCGTAAATGTAGAGCATTTGAAATGGACCGAAATTGCCTCATAAGCATCATTGATACTAGAAGATACAGCAACAGCCTTGGGAATATTGGCAGTTCTGTGAATAACAAGAGGTACGTTGAATTCATTTTCTATAAAGTGGAGTGATAAAGTATCCTATATATTAAGTTGTGGTGATGATAGTTTAAGTGCAAAGTACAGCACCCCTTTTAGGTGGAAAATAGTCCTAAGTCTTTTGTCGTCTCTAAACATCTATTAGGTTGAGGATTGTCCCGAGTCTTTTGCTGTCTCTAAACATCTATTAGATGGAAGATTGTCCTAAGTCTTTCTGATGTCTCTAAACATCTATTAGGTGGAGGATTGTCCTAAGTCTTTTGCTGTCTCTAAACATCTATTAGGTGGAAGATTGTCCTAAGTCTTTCTGATGTCTCTAAACATCTATTAGATGGAAGATTGTCCTAAGTCTTTTGCTGTCTCTAAACATCTATTAGGTGGAAGATTGTCCTAAGTCTTTCTGATGTCTCTAAACATCTATTAGATGGAAGATTGTCCTAAGTCTTTTGTAGTCTCGAAACATCTATTAGGTGGAAGATTGTCCTAAGTCTTTTGCTGTCTCTAAACATCTATTAGGTGGAAGATTGTCCTAAGTCTTTCTGCAACTCTAAACATCTATTAGGTGGAAAATTGTCTTTCTGATGTCTTTAAACATCTATTAGGTGGGAGATTGTCCTAAGTCTTTCTGATGTCTCTAAACATCTATTAGGTGGAAGATTGTCTTTCTGATGTCTCTAAAAATCTATTAGGTGGAAGATTGTCCTAATTCTTTCTGATGTCTCTAAACATCTATTAGGTGGAAGATTCTCCTAAGTCTTTTGTTGACTATAAACATCTATTAGGTGGAAGATTCTCCTAAGTCTTTTGCTGTCTCTAAACATCTATTAGGTGGAGGATTGTCCTAAGTCTTTTGCTGTCTCTAAACATCTATTAGGTGGAAGATTGTCTTTCTGATGTCTCAAAACATCTATTAGGTGGAAGATTGTCCTAAGTCTTTCTGATGTCTCTAAACATCTATTAGGTGGAAGATTGTCCTAATTCTTTCTGATGTCTCTAAACATTTATTAGGTGGAAGATTCTCCTAAGTCTTTTGTTGACTATAAACATCTATTAGGTGGAAGATTCTCCTAAGTCTTTTGCTGTCTCTAAACATCTATTAGGTGGAGGATTGTCCTAAGTCTTTTGCTGTCTCTAAACATCTATTAGGTGGACGATTGTCCTAAGTCTTTCTGAAACTCTAAACATCCATTAGGTGGAAGATTGTCTTTCTGATGTCTCTAAACATCTATTAGGTGGACGATTGTCCTAAGTCTTTCTGAAACTCTAAACATCCATTAGGTGGAAGATTGTCTTTCTGATGTCTCTAAACATCTATTAGGTGGAAGATTGTCCTAAGTCTTTCTGAAACTCTAAACATCCATTAGGTGGAAGATTGTCTTTCTGATGTCTCTAAACATCTATTAGGTTGACGATTGTCCTAATTCTTTCTGATGTCTCTAAACATCTATTGGGTGGAAGATTGTCCTAAGTCTTTTGCTGTCTCTAAACATCTATTAGGTGGACGATTGTCCTAAGCCTTTTTGATGTCTATAAACATCTATTAGGTGGAAGATTGTCCTAAGCCTTTTTGATGTCTCTAAACATCTATTAGGTGGAAGATTGTCCTAAGTCTTTCTGAAACTCTAAACATCCATTAGGTGGAAGATTGTCTTTCTGATGTCTCTAAACGTCCATTAGGTGGAAGATTGTCTTTCTGATGTCTCTAAACATCCATTAGGTGGAAGATTGTCTTTCTGATGTCTCTAAACATCCATTAGGTGGAAGATTGTCCTAAGTCTTTCTGAAACTCTAAACATCCATTAGGTGGAAGATTGTCCTAAGTCTTTCTGAAACTCTAAACATCTATTAGTTGGAAGATTGTCTTTCTGATGTCTCTAAACATCTATTAGGTGGAAGGTTGTCTAAGTCTGTCAGATGTCTCTAAACATCTATTAGGTATAAGATTGTCCTAAGTCTTTCTAATATTTTATTCATATATTTGGTGGATAATTGTCCTAGGTCTTTCTGATATTTTTTTAACATGTTTTAGGTATAAGATTGTCCTGAGTCTTTCTGATATTTCTTAACATCTATTAGGTGGATATTTGTCCTAATTCTCTTTGCTGTCTGTAAAGGACCATTACTAGAAAGACATCTTAAGGCTGCAAACTTCCATTGCGCATAAGATTTTCCAAAATCATTCTAGCATCTCCAGTCATTTATCGTTCGTGAGGGATGGACTCTTCTCAGATTCGGAAGATTGGCCTGTAATACTAACTGCTTGGCAAAGAGTTGAGGGTGCCAAATCCGAGAAAATACATACCGAGCTCTGCAGCGCCCAATCGTGGATTGTGGTATATGCAGGAAAAAATTGCATTCCCACCTTTTTGAAGTGGTGTGTCAAAGAAATAATTGGCCAATATTGATGCAAAGGTTTAAGTTAGTCTTAAAATTTTGTTTGACACAGGAAACTATACAGCAGACTGATGACTGAAGCTGGAGGATAATTTGGTGATATCCACATTATTCAATGATGATAACAGGCCAATCCATACAGCTCCCTTAGGACAAGGACAAGGAGCTCAAAGGAATCGTACTATATGTGGGGTATGTGATACAATCAACAGTAAAAAAGCTTGGAAAAAATTGTAGGAATTTTTGGAAAATAAAACTGTTTCACAGAGAAGATTACGGAATTATTTTCCTTTTTTATATTCTTTAGTATTTGATTAACCATTCCATTATGAAATAATGATGGAACAGTCGGAAAAGTGGGGAAGAGAAGGATAAAAATCAAAAGAGAGGAGGAGGAAAGAGAGAAAGAGAAAGACGGAGAGAGAGTGAGAGAGAGAGCAACAGAGAGAGAGAGTGAGAGAAAGAGACAGAGAGGCAGAAAGTGCAACATAGAGAGAGAGAGTGAGAGAGGCAGAGAGAGTAACAGAGAGAGTTTGAGAGAGAGAGACAGAGAGGGCAACAGAGAGAGATAGAGTGAGAAAGAGACAGAGATGCAGAGAGAGAGAGAATGAGAGAGAGACAGAGAGAGCAACAGAGAGTGAGAGAGAGACAGAGAGAGCAACAGAGAGAGAGAGAGAGAGAGAGACAGAGAGAGCAACACAGAGAGAGATAGAGAGAGAGAAAGATATTATGGTTGACTCCTGACAGTGGCAGATCTAATAATGATGTGTCTAGAATAGACGTGCGTGCTCTTCGAAGACTCTGACCTTTTGTGTTTCACCCTAGGGGAATAGAGAGAGAGAGAGAGAATGAGCAGAAGAAGAGAGAGAGAGAGGAAGAGGAAGAGAGAAGAAGAGATAGAATGAGAGGCAGAAACAAGGGGAAAGATTAGAGAGAGAGAATGAGAGGCAGAAGCAAGGGGAAAGATTAGAGAGAGAGAGAATGAGAGGAGGTGGTAAAGATATAACTAAATTTAGTGTGGAAGGAAAATCTGAAATCCTTATACATTTTATTGAAGATTGGAGTGAAAGCAAAAGATTTCCAGTAAATCGGGAATTGTATTCTTGCCATACAGACACACCAATATCCATCTCGATAAAAAAAAACAACCACGATATTAACATGATGAAAGTTTCTATTATGTTCTATTTATTTTCATATGAATATTTCGCAAATTCATTCCTTTTGTTTTTTCGCTAAATAAACGGCAACCAGTATGGATTACAAAAAACCTTAGAAGATTTTGTAGAAGAAAACGAGTAAATAATGAAAATTTAAAAAAAAGGATAACAACAATAACCCAACCCAAGCCTAAAGCTTTTTGGAAATATATTATCCTTAAGCCTTTGATCATTGAGGAATATTATGTTTTGCTAAATATATGTTGTATGTTTAACTAGAATATAGTTATAAGTACATTCATGGTATCATAATGATGATGATGATGATAATAATAATAATAATAATAATAATAATAATAATAATAATAATAATAATAATAATAATAATAATAATAATAATAATAATAATAATAATAATAATAATGGTAATGATGATGATGATGATGATGATGCTGGTGACGGTGTTTATGATGATGAGGATGAGGATGACGATGATGATGATGTTGTTTGATGATGATGTAGATATTGATAATTGTGATGATGATGATGATGATGATGGTGATGGTGATGATGAATGATGGTGACGGTGCTAAATAATGATGATGATGATGATGATGATGATGATGAAAACACAAAGGTGATAAGTTTGTCATAGCTCTAAAGCAACTACACCGTTGTAGGCGAATCATCTTCTAGTATCTTTCCTTTATACATCTAACTCTCCCCCCTCCACACCCCCCTCCCCCCTAAAAAAATAAAAAAACCTCCCCCCGACTCTTCATCCCTCCACACATACACACTCAAGATGCAAGCCGATTCTTTACTTAAGAGAAAGAACACAAACAAAATAGCCGTACTATATCCAGCAAACTTTATATAAACCAAGATTCATCATGAAATCGCCAGATTACATACGATGTAAAATGGGACTAAAAAGCAAGACATAAAAAAGATAAATAAAAAAAAAATATAACCAAACATATTCTTAAAATGCTCCAGTCTGTCAGATTTAGATCAAATTCTAAAGAAAAATATCATATTAGAAATCAAATAGATCCATAAAGAGAATCGAAAGAAAAAAACTTGTGCCTTTTACTTGTTATTCATTCTATCATTTCATAGTGCTTTTTCTTCCCATAATTTGAGCACCCTTTAAAAACATGGAGAAAAGGAAGAGAAAGACAAAAGTACAAGTATTCATACATTCACTTGTCACGAAAATACGATTTCGTGTCTGGTAAGAGAACAATTGGGTTCACTTATATAAAACGAGATATATTTTTATTGTAAAAAAAAAAAAAAAAAAAAGAATGAATAAATAGTTTGATCGATAGAGCGACTGATAGACAAAAAAATAGACTAGGGCTACGTGAGATAAAAAAAAAAAGTAGATTATTACACAAAGAAGAACCTATAGAAAATTCTAAAGGTGGATTTTTTTTATACACAACTGGATAGATAGAAAGATGGATGGATATTCCCAAGTGTTTCTTGACAAGTACGCTTCGAGCACTCTTTACGTACACACATAAGATGAAATGCTCTGAGTTGCTCTCTTGGTTAACTACTCGTTTCCTAAATTTCCGTTTTAAATACACTTGTAAAAAAAAAAAAAAAAAAGCATACTTTTTAGTTTTTCAGGAGATGTATTTTTAGAAAGATAGATAGATAGATAGATAGATAGATAGATAGATAGATAGATAGATAGATAGATAGATAGATAGATAGATAGATTGGATTGATAACAAAGAAGTAGAAGAATAGACGGTGGGAAAAAGAAAGAGCTGGATAGGACGAGAGATTTAGAAAGGGGTAAATGCAAAAGAGGCTGATTGATTCATGATTCCTCAATGCAGGCAGGCGACTTACAAGGGAGTTAAAGTCCTTTCAGTAGTTTACATTTATCTGATAAAATTGCAGTCAAAATTAAATCTGTTGCGAAGACTTTGCAGCTCTTGTAGTGGGAAGATAAAGAGAAAGAAAGAGAGAGATTGAGAGAGATACAGACAGACAGACAGACAGAGACAGAGACAGACATACAAAGAGGCAGACAGAGAGAGAGAGTGAGATAGAGATAGATAGACAGACAGACAGATGGACGGACGAACAGAGCGGCAGACAGAGAGAGAGAGAGAGAGAAATAGAGATATTGAGAGAGAGACAGAGACAGACAGAGAGACGGACGGACAGATAGACAGAGAAGCAGAGAGAGAGAGTGAGAGAGAGACAGACAAACGGACGGACAGACAGACAGAGAGGCAGTCAGAGAGACAGAGAGGCAGAGAGAGAGACAGAGAGGCAGAGAGAGAGAGACAGAGAGAGAGAAAGGCAAAGTATAATTCACAGAAACATCGAAGCTGCTGCGTTTTCTGGAACTAAACTCCTAAGATTCAGTATAAACACATGCAAATGATACACGCCTCATACAAGATTATTTGCCGTAGGAGGTTAAAAAAACAGCCAACAAATTTCACGACCGCCTTTACATTATTTTGACACAGTAAAAAAAGCCTCAAAAAACGCCGCAATCTACTGGGTTGTGTTCACATTTCGCGGATATTTGGGCAGGCTAAGAAGAGTGGTTTATTGAGCTTCAGCGACACGATGATGCATTATTGCATTTTCACATAAATTTCCCTCAGATTCTTTCACAGTGTGCACTCTCCGCCTCTTAAGATAAGATGAATGATACTGGCGAGATGTTTCAATATTGACTGCTCTCTACCTCTCTGCCTATCTTTCTCTCTATATATCTATCTCTTTCTCTGTCTTTGTCTCCGTCTCCTTCTCTGTGTCTGCCTGTCTCACCCTTTCTTTTTCTCTCTCGCTTTTTTTGTCTGTCTGTCTATCTCTCGTTCTCTGTCTTTCTCTGTCTCTTTTTCTGCCTCTGCCTGCATGCCTGCATCCATTCTACCCCCCTCTCTCTCTCTCTCTCTCTCTCTCTCTCTCTCTCTCTCTCTCTCTCTCTCTCTCTCTCTCTCTCTCTCTCTCTCTCTCTCTCTCTCTCTCTCTCTCTCTCTCTCTCTCTCTCTCTCTCTCTCTCTCTCTCTCTCTCTCTCTCTCTCTCTTACTAAAATCTCAACAAATACTAATTCAAAATATGGCTACCATGCCCTTTTCTCCTCTCTCTCTCTCTCTCTCTCTCTCTCTCTCTCTCTCTCTCTCTCTCTCTCTCTCTCTCTCTCTCTCTCTCTCTCTCTCTCTCTCTCTCTCTCTCTCTTACTATCTCTCTCTCTCACTATCTCTCTCTTTCTCTCTCTTTTTATATAAATATCCTTTGGCTTTTTCCTCTCATTCTCACTATGTCTTTTTTATTTATTTCTGTCCTTTATGTTATAAGCTGAATTACTAAAATTTATGGATTCTGCTCGTTCGCTCCAAAATCTCAACAAATACTAATTCAAAATATGGCTACCATGCACTTTTCTCCTTTCTCTCTCTCTCTCTCTCTCTCTCTCTCTCTCTCTCTCTCTCTCTCTCTCTCTCTCTCTCTCTCTCTCTCTCTCTCTCTCTTTCTCTCTCTCTCTGTTTCTCCCCCCCTCCCTTATTTCTCTATCTCTCTTCTGTCTATATCTTCCTCTTTACTCTTCCAGTCTTCATATTTCTCTCTTCATCTTCTTTTTTCATCATCTCTTTCTCCCTCTTATTTACCTCTCAACCATCAATTTTATTGTTAATTTAAATTTCTCTCCCCCCCCCCTCCCCATTAATTTTTCTCCCAAGTCAAAAATGCCTTCAACGTGTTTTTCTCCTCTCTTCAACTTTGAAATTTTAAATCTAATTTACCGTAACTTGCACTGCCTTTTAAACTTTACAGTCTCATTTAACAGAATTACCCTTGAGTCTGTTCCTTTAATTTGCCTCTCTTTTTTTTCCTGCAGTTTTTTTTTTTAAAGTAACTGTATTTGTTAGGCAGTGTTTTCCTGCAGGTTCTCTACTTTTTTGTGTGTTCAATTTTCGCTGCCAATTATTCTTTCGTCTACAGTAACTCTTGAGATTTTTTCCCGCATTTTTCTCTTGCTCTTTTTATTGTGCATGCCTCCATTAATTTGTTAAACTTCTTCCTTTTTTATTATTTCTATCACCTTCTCTCTCTCTCTCTCTCTCTCTCTCTCTCTCTCTCTCTCTCTCTCTCTCTCTCTCTCTCTCTCTCTCTCTCTCTCTCTCTCTCTCTCTCTCTCTCTCTCTCTTTCTCCCTCTTTTCTGTTTCATTTTCTTCTTCTCGTTTGCACTTTTTTTGTTCCTCCCATTTACACTTAACCCCGGCAATACTTCTTTTCCATTTCTTCCCGTAAATAATTTAGCTAGTTTGTTTCTCGAGGACATGAGTCCACACTTATGTAAAGCGTTCAGTTTGTTTTATTTGCAACAGTTATATCAGACAAAAAAAACATCAATTAGACTAATATCTTTTTACGTCCATTTATTTTGCACTGAAAACCAACTTTCCTTTATTCACCCCATTATAACTATTTATGACTGGTGGTTTTTGTTGTTTTTTTCTTTTGTTTACAAATATGGGTTACTTGTTGCTTTCCAGAAGCCAAGAAACCTCGCTCCAGGGTAGATTGATGTTTATAAAGGATTTACTGACAACACACACCTGACATCTCTTTCTCTTGTCATATATTTTTCCTTTCTCCGGTTGTTTGTCGCTGTTCCCTCACTCTTCCACCTGATAACCGGAGCCAGAATGAGGCCAACATGTGGAATGCTTCTAATAGTTATTTTATAAAGCCACTTGAACCATTGGATCAGTATAAGCCCAATATCATGAATGAACTCAGCAAATTCAATGTCATCTGCATAGTATTTACCAGTCGAAGTATCGATAGTTGGTGAACATAAACAGACGTATCTCGATGTTTTGAGCACACGCGTAAACAGATTTGCGAGATACAAGAATCCTGTTGAAATATTTAAAATTAAAATAAAAAGTGCGAATGGAATGAATTATTAAGTTGCACATAATATAATTATGTATATAAAGCTAGCCACCTAGTGTTGACATAATTATTCTTTTGACAGGAGAGTTACTTAATGAGCATAAATAGGCTGTAAATTGTTTCTAGTAATTGCACTTTTACCGAGATATGTTTGCTTAATTAAATTAATTCTCAAACGATATCTCTTAAAAAATTGTTTTAAAGAAATGTATTGCTCAATGGACACATCACCAAGAACCAAGACAATGAACGGCAGCATACTGAGTGTATAATTTAGTCCCTCACCAAGGAAGCTTTGCTGCTCAAGTGACAACCGACACGGTGTATTCGCAGTTGCTCTGTTCATCTCTTTTTTTCTCTTTCCTCGATTCAATTTTAAGAAGAATATTCGTCCTCGCTTTATGAATTATGTTGAGTAGTTTAAGCGCGTAGTTCTATTGTGTAAACTGTACATGTTTCTTTCTAACGTGACTGGTAATTGATTTTACGCCATGATTTTAATAATTCCTTTAGGACTCGAATGCAATGACGCCGAGAAATAGCAATTATCCTCTGATTCTTGGTTTTTTGGTACGGTCTTAGAATTAGGTTTTAAAACGGTTTAGGGGAGAGGTTAAGTTTTGTAAAGGTTTGTGTTGGACTTAAAAACAGCACAGAGTAGACATAAATTAGAAGTGTGGGAGAGATTCAGTTTTGTAAAGGTTTGTGTAGATGTTAAAAACAGCACAGAGTAGACATAAATTAGAAGTGTGGGAGAGATTCAGTTTTGTAAAGGTTTGTGTAGATGTTAAAAACAGCACAGAGTAGACATAAATTAGAAGAGTGGGAGAGATTCAGTTCTGTAAAGGTTTGTGTAGGACTTAAAAACAGCACAGAGTAGACATAAATTAGAAGTGTGGGAGAGATTCAGTTTTGTAAAGGTTTGTGTAGGACTTAAAAACAGCACAGAGTAGACAGAAATTAGAAGTGTGAGAGAGATTCAGTTCTGTAAATGTTTGTGTAGGACTTAAAAACAGCACAGAGTAGACATAAATTAGAAGTGTGGGAGAGATTCAGTTCTGTAAATGTTTGTGTAGATGTTAAAAACAGCACAGAGTAGATATAAATTAGAAGTGTTGGAGAGATTCAGTTCTGTAAATGTTTGTGTAGATGTTAAAAACAGTACAGAGTAGACAGAAAATAGAAGTGTGGGAGAGATTCAGTTTTATAAAGGTTTGTGTAGGACTTAAAAACAGCACAGAGTAGACAGAAATTAGAAGTGTGGGAGAGATTCAGTTCTGTAAAGGTTTGTATAGGACTTAAAAACAGCACAGAGTAGACAGAAATTAGAAGTGTGGGAGAGATTCAGTTCTGTAAAGGTTTGTATAGGACTTAAAAACAGCACAGAGTAGACAGAAATTAGAAGTGTGGGAGAGATTCAGTTCTGTAAAGGTTTGTGTAGATGTTAAAAACAGCACAGAGTAGATAGAAATTAGAAGTGTGGGAGAGCTTTCGATTCTTTCTGTGGATCATTTTTGTTTAGCGTGTAGTATCGTCTTGCCTTTTCTTTTTTTTTTTGAATTACATATTCTCTTCAGAGATCAACTTCAAGGTTGCCTGCCTCAAAATTATGACCATTCGCCTGTCTCCTGTATATAACAGTGTTATCTTTTTACATTCCGTGTCTGTGTGTCTGTGTCTGTCTGTCTTTCTCTATCAATCAATCTATCTACCTTTTTTTTTCACTATAACTATGATGATATATCTATCATTTCGTCTTTACCCCAAATTTTAAACGTCATGACTATTGCGTGCCTTTCAGAACTTCTCTGCCTCTGTGTGTGTGTCTGTTTGTCTGTCTGTCTGTCTGTTTCTCTCTCTCTCTCTCTCTCTCTCTCTCTCTCTCTCTCTCTCTCTCTCTCTCTCTCTCTCTCTCTTTCTCTCAATCTCTCTCTTTCTCTTAATCTCTCTCTCTCTCTCTCTCTCTCTCTCTCTCTCTCTCTCTCTCTCTCTCTCTCTCTCTCTCTCTGTCTGTGTGTGTCTTTCTCCCTCTTTCACACTATTTTCCTTTTTTTATTTTCTCTGTAACGTATCCCTCTCCCTCTCTGTCTTCCTCTTCTTTTTCATTCATTACCTGAATACTTTTCTTTTTTCTTTCTATGAATTCTCTAAATACTCAAACACGAATATTATCCTGCTTCACACGGTGCGTCAGTTTCTCTCAGTTTTGGAGACTCTCAAACTGTCATTGCTGTCCTCTTGGCTGTCATAGAGATGTCCACAAGGAAACGACTGTTGTTGTTTTTTTAATAGATTGTTTTCCTAAGCTACCAGAAGATTGAAAATTAAAAATGGTGTCGTTTTAGAAAAGAATGATGTTTTCTCCACCCACCATTCCCGAATCGATTAGGCTGAGGTAACGATAATTTGAACGATTTTTTTAACTCCTCTTTCTCTCCATCTAGAAGATATGTAGGTAAAATAGCAGATATCGGCCCACCTCACGTCGGGCTTTACAATAATTATTGAATGTTTCCCGACAAAATCGAAAGTTGTAATTTAATAGAATTTTAAAGCAACACAATGATGCTTATATATCTTGAAAAGTATTTATTTGCGACGAATAAAACCTTCATATTCGGGTTCAGCATATCAAATTCATTAAAAAATATACAATTTGAAAGCTTAGGGTGAGTTGGGCCGATATCTGCAATAACACCGATATGTTAATTTCCAACACGGCTGAATTTTCCTATTTGGCTGAGCAATATAGCGTGTACCCTTCCAGGTGATATCTAAGTCCTATTTGGTACAGCTAGTGTGTCAGGTTTGGTCAAAGCATGTTGAAACTGTGAGACTCAAAAACACTGACAACTGTATAAACGGAGACTTTCTAAAATGCAGGCCAAGTCACCGAAATGAACAAACTTTTGCATTTTTTGAGTTATAGTGATCTATTAAAATTTGGGCATAGTTAGGACAGAATTGTATTCAACACGCACATATAATGCAGCCTAGAGGTCTACACAACAAAAATATCTAACTGTCCTAACTCTGCCAAATAATGTAGTTAAATATATAGCCCACTCTTACACTTACTGCAAAAGTTTGTTCCACTACGGTGGCTCGGCCTGTATGTTTTTTACGAAGCCTCGGTATGAACCGAACCCGCGCGGGAAAGGTTCAACGCGAGGGCCTTTGTCTCTTATACATCGATGTCCCAAAGCGAAAGAATAACGTGTTTGTCAATTCTCGCTTTGAGCTAAAAACTTTGGTAAATAATATAAATGTTGAAAGCGTAAATGATAACATTGTTCCTCGGGAAACAATCAATTATGAATTAAAATCCACATTAGCAAATGTGTTGTTGTATGTGGCAGTAGACATAACATTCACCGATAAGATTTTACTACTAATACCCACACCCAAGGAGCTTTTGACGACACTTCTTCAATTTGCCATGATTATTCTGCCATTCTTTCTGAAGTGTCTTAACTATAACTGTTGTCTTCTACCGTTACTAAACAACTTATTGCTTGTCTATCCTGCTAAATTCACGAGATCTACTGTTATGGTGGCTTGTGCGTGATTAAAAAAGATAACATCTGTTCGATCAGTTTCAAACAATATGGAACAATCGAGTATGTCAAGTCGGCTATGTCAAATTAAGAAAACGCAATAGAATTGTACGAGCGTGCTTGTATTTGAAGAATTCCAATGTCAAAGAGTCTCTCCCTCCCAGAGAAATCAATGAAGATGATTGATCATCGCTGAAATGACACAGATCAAAAGCCGTGGCGTCTTTGCAGCAAATAAACCGTGTTTCTAGGCTTTTTTAAATTCAATAAATGTGGTCGCCAGCGATTCTTTGTTCAACAGAAACATCGATCATTATTAGTTCAATTGCGCAAACACAAGCTTTCCACATGAGGATTGAAAAGGATAGTTTATTTTATAGTTCCCAGTGTGCCTAGACTGTTATGTATTCTCTCTAGACATTATTATGTATGTGATCAGCATCTTTTTCATACTTTAAAATTTGGGAACCTGTAAATTGGTAGTGGTCCGTGATAGTTCATTAACCTATTGATCAAGGAACAAGATGCGCAAAAAAAAAATAATCTTGAGAAATTATTCAAACATGCCGCTCATAGCACGAAGCTGACTGTTTTAAAAAAAACAATCTAAACATAAGAGCTAAACCCTCAAATTATTCGTATCAAATGGTATCGTATGGGTCACCATACCATGAGAGCCTTCTGCATCTTTGATTTACGTGGGGTGGCAGCTCTAGATGTCTGAGACCAAAATCTCTCTCTCTCTCTCTCTCTCTCTCTCTCTCTCTCTCTCTCTCTCTCTCTCTCTCTCTCTCTCTCTCTCTCTCTCTCTCTCTCTCTCTCGCGCTCTCTCTCTCTCTCTCTCTCTCTCTCTCTCTCTCTCTCTCTCTCTCTCTCTCTCTCTCTCTCTCTCTCTCTCTCTCTCTCTCTCTCTCTCTCTCTCTCTCTCTCTCTCTCTCTCTCTCTCTCTCTCTCTCTCTCTCTCTCTCTCTCTCGATAAACAACTTGATTTATCGATGTTTTTGTGAAGTACAACACACCAGATATGAAAACGTTTTGTCAAAGAGACTTGCACTGTGAACTTTGATTCCAATTAAAAATGTGTATAAAAATAGACCTCTATTTCTCTATCAAAACTATGTAGGTTATCTGTAAAACAGTTTCATTGTTCAATGTTGTCAACACATGTGTAATAGGTGATCTTGGTCATTAAATTTGTTTCCTGTAATTCGCCCATACTATATAAATACTGAAAAGCATACCCAATACCGGTATATTGATCTTAGCAAGTTTGCGAGTCATGCATTTTGTTTTCATTTACATGTATATTTCTACATCTCTTATTAAACAGACTCCCATTTATTTATTATTTTTTTCTTTGAACCTAATAGATGACTTCAACCAGGTTTTAAAAATCTTCTCCTCTTTATTTCAGACAAAAGTAACCATTCTTCAGAGGCTTCTGCATCTTCAGCAGTGAACGTGCTTATACAAAGTCTGGTCCAAATGTCACACCGGTGGCCTGAAATATCCCAGATATTCAATATGAGGTTGACCCGATGAAGCCTCCTTCAGCAGTGCACGCGCTCATACAAAGTCCAGTCCAAATGTCACATCGATGGTCTGAAATATCCTAGACATCCAATATGAGATTGACCCGATGAAGGCTGATGCTCAGCCTGGGGATGGCATGTCGTTTCTCTCGACCATCTCTCCATCAAGGATCCTTAGCAGAACGCCTGGAATATTCGTGGAACCAGCTCTGGCAGTTGTACCGCCACATCACAGAACAGCATCCGGTGAATACCACCAAGACCTCCACCCTACAACGGCTTTTCTCTCGACACCCAAACTGTCCGGAGACTTCGGTTATTCAGAGAAACAGAGAGTTCCAGAGGCACAGAACGATTCGACTCTTAACTTGGGTCTGCCTAAATATATTGCATCAAGAAAATTCTATTCGTCGCTAAATGTTTCAACCGATTGGAAAGATTCTGTGTCGCCGCTATCTGCCCTACAAGAGCTTTCTACATCACCGCACATATCGACTTTTACCTCCAACTCACTGCCTTTAAGAAACAAACCTGCCCCTATTCATTCTTTAGCGTTCTCCTCCACTGTTCCAACAACTTCAGGCTCGGGATCTTCCTCTTCCTTTTCTCCTTCTTCTCACAGACCTCCATCCGTCCTTCCGGCTCCAGATTGGCCCCATGCCCTCCAGGAGTGGGGCGTCTTCTGGCATCTTTACATCTGGGGCTTCGTCATCTTGTTTCTAGCTATAGCCGTGTCGAGCGCAGCGATTGTGCTCCGCTTCCGGGCCAGGACTGGACGGTTCCGGCTGCTATACAACACGGTGATCCTGGTGGGTGTGGCGGCAGCGATGCGTGTCGCGTTGTTGGTGGCAGACTCGCTCCTTCGCCATGGCAACAACCGTGGTAACAAAATGGCGGCCCTGACAACTGGTCTTCTTACGCAGGGAGCGTATCCGCTAATGTGCGCCAGCTACGGCCTCACTCAGGTAGGGTAAACAGCCGTCTCTACAACGTCTCACGGGCATGCTACGCTTATCAACCTTAATGAAAATCTCTTTTGCATTCATGCACCTTGTAATAAAAGCAAATGATCTACCGGTGAAGGAGAGAGAAACCCGATCAGTTTAAGTTGCTCTTCTTTTAATAGCTTTTTTCTTGTCTCTTTCTAAGTCCTTTTTATGAGGAGAAAACATTATGAAATAAACGACAGCTTCAATGGAATAGCCACGCTACAAGTCTTGCGGGATATACCAATTTACCTGTAGGAGTTTTGCTAATCTCAGTTAGTCAGAGAAATGGAAAATTTTTAGTCAGGACCTAAGCTCAATCATCATTCATTGTGTCACGGATAATTTCCTAGGAACACTTGAGTTAAGTAAACTAAAAAAGACCATTTAGCAAGAAAGGGACAGTTTGAAAAGACTGCCATAAATCTTTGAAAACTTACGATGGGTGCTTTGATGGCGCTAAAAAAAATGTTTGAGAAAAGTTAATGCACAAAACAATGTTCTGCTTATCGTCATCCTAAAATTGTGAGATATTAAAACAGATTTTATATACAGATTATATCAGAGAGTCTGATTCCATAGAGACCTTTAAAAGGCAGCTTAAACACCATTTATTCACCACAACGTATTCCCGGCAGTAGATGATGTTTTACTTGTATCATATTCTTAAGCAAATGTTTTTTATATAATATGTATGTTATTCTTTATGCTATGTACGTCATAATGTGTGTTATGTATGTATGTTCAGGCCTTCTAGCCTGCTTCTATCTTTTTCTTTTTCTTGTAAAGCGCATAGAGCATTTTAATCGTTTGGATATGCGCTATATAAATGCACTTTATTATTATTATTATTATTATTATTATTATTATTATTATTATTATTATTATTATTATTATTATTATTATTATTATTATTATTATTATTATTATTATTATTATTATTATTTTGGATTAAATAAAAGAAAGACGTAGGAATAATTGGAAAGAAGAGTAATTAGGTTTGGCCTTATTCTGTTTTAAGGCATAGAAACACTATTAGCTAACTTGCGTTTATTGGTGGTGTCCATTTGGCCGTTACCTCTCGCCCCCTACCCCCTCCTAGCATTAGGTAGCAGTATTAACTACCTCTATCTTGATTGCATCACCTCATCCCTCATCTCCCCCCTCCCAACCCCTTGCTTTCCGATCCCCCTCCTTTCTCTATGTAGCATTATCAGCTACCTCTACCGCGATTGTATAACCTCACCCCTCACCTCCCCTCCCCCCTCCTTTTACGATCCCCCTCCTTTCTCTATGTAGCATTATCAACTACCTCTGCCTCGATTGTATAACCTCACCCCTCACCTCCCCTCCCCCCTCCTTCCGATCCCCCTCCTTTCTCTAGGTAGCATTATCAACTACCTCTACCGCGATTGTATAACCTCACCCCTCACCTCCCCTCCCCCCTCCTTCCGATCCCCCTCCTTTCTCTAGGTAGCATTATCAACTACCTCTACCTCGATTGTATAACCTCACCCCATACCTCCCTCCCCCTCCTTCCGATCCCCCTCCTTTCTCTAGGTAGCATTATCAACTACCTCTACCTCGATTGTATAACCTCACCCCTTACCTCCCCTCCCCCCTCCTTCCGATCCCCCTCCTTTCTCTAGGTAGCATTATCAACTACCTCTACCTCGATTGTTTAACCTCATCCCTCCCCTCCCCTCCCCCCCCCCCCCCCCTTTTACGATCCCCCTCCTTTCTCTAGGTATCATTATTAACTAACTCTATCTCGAATGTATCACCTACACCACTATCTCCTCTTTCCCCCATTCACACTCTCAGGTCAGTTTACAGCGTCTGACCAACGTGGCGGCCGGTCCATCTGGCGGGTCCAAACTCCGCTCCATGTCCTGGCTCCTGGGCTGTGGGCTGGGCAACATCTTCCTGGTGGTTCTTGTGGAGACCCTGGTCTCTTACCGACCGTCGCTGAAGCTGCTGCTGCTGCTTGACAGCGGGATGTTCATAGCCTGGGCGTTGTACCTCTGCATCACCTTCATATGCGCTGGGTTCAGGTAAATCTAGTCCGGAAGTCTCAGACAGACTCAGTTGTGAGACACTGCAAATGTAACGTTTTGAGTGAATATTGTGAAAGTCTCTGTTCAACATACCTCGATAAAGCGTCGAGAGTTGTATGTTAACAGTTTTTCAACCTTTTATGTGATTCTAACAAACTGAATGTAAAGAAATTGGTTCGACAAACTACCTCTGTTTCTCATCTCAATTTAACAATTTAGCTGATAAAACAGCTAAAAGACAGTATTAGAGTGTGTTAGGTACTCTTCGTTATCTTTTTACATTAATTTTCACAAGTTTCCTGAAATTGGAAAAAAAAATTCAAATTTTCTCCTTGCTTCCCAATAAGACAGAGGAAAAGGTGTAATAGTAATTATCAAGTTGCCTGTTACTATTTAGTTCATAGTAAAGTTGGAGTAGTAATTGCACTTAGGGTAACTTCTTTTGCATTGACTTGTAAGATAAATTGTTCCTAATGTTAATGATCATAATGTCATAAATTAGCCATTAGAGCCGTGAGTTTTGTTTCTCAGTTGCATAGTTTATGCTTCAACTTGATATATAACATGTTAAAACGAAGCTATGTACTATTCTTGCTCCAGACATAATGACATTTTAAATGTTATGCTCTAGAAACACATCACGCTATTTTAGAGTTTTCTTTTTCTCTTTCCACAATTTTATGTAATTGACAAAATTCTGAGTTTAAGGTAGTATCACAAGTGAAAAGAAGTAAAACTCTTTGTTTCTTAATCCCTCGTGTAGGCTAACGGAGTACGCATTGGAGACGAAGCGGGCCAGGAAAGAGCTAGCCGCTTTTAGCAACCATCGCCGGACGTGTGGCAGCGCCAGCAAAGCTTCACAAAACAACTTAGTCGACGCTGGGAATGATGACTCATGTCTGGTAATGGGTACCAGCAATGCTTGGGACAAGAATCACGGAAAAAGCAGCAACAATAACCACAACAACGAACGCGACACCAACGACAACAACGGTGACAGAATTGGAAATACTGCCTCACACCAACAACTGGTAGATGTTCCTCCTGTGAACACCAGTCCGTCGAATTTGGAACGGCCATCGTTTTTGAACTTTCACCTTGACCTCGCAAGCGAAAGGCCTCGAGCAGAAATGGGCGAAATTGTTGTCATGCACGGTTCCCCTCTCTCGCCGTCCCTCCTATCCTCCATTCAGACCCCTGTTTCCGGTTCCGCTCAGAACCAAAGGTCACAGGCAAGGTCATCCCAGCCACGACTGTCTCGCGCACGTCTGAGAATGACAGACGACGAGCGAATGATGGTCACCATAGCAACGGACGATGAAGACAAGTCCACGAGCTCTACTGACGTGGATCCCTCTACTCTACTCGCTCCATCTTCGCCGGCGTCTCGCTCTGCCTCTGTCTCTCCGTCCCGCGCCCACTCGGCATTGTATAGACAGAAACCGCAACAGAAGAAGAAGAAGAAAACAAAAAAGTCACGGGCAAACCATGCTTCAAAGGCAAAAAAAACGCCGGCATATTGCAAAAGTTTGAGTAATTCACCCTCGTCAGGTGACGTATCTGACAAAGATCTTTCACCGCCTTCTGATGAGCGCAGCCAACTTGGCATAAAAGAACCATGTGATAAGTTTAATAATATAGACAAAGAGTTTAGGTCCAACAGTTTCAAGCGCAAAAGACAGCATATTGAAAATGAAGAAGTAACTTCGAGAGAAACAGATTCCTTCTTAGACAATCAGGCATTGCAAAGTCTTTGTCAGCATGAAGATGATAAACACGTGCTCTGTGATACAATTCAGATTGACTTAGACTCTGTCTCTATCCCAATGGTAGACACAATTTCTGTTGCAGAAAAGGGTTATAAAAATAATAAATATGGAGATATTAACGGAAAAAATGAAAATGAAACTTTTATAGATTTTGAGGAAAGAACGGACGAAAGCGACTCCGCCGATTTGAAGCAAAGTTTTAATAGAAATGCGTTAAGTTTTGTAAGCAACGAAGGGAATATGAACGGAAACCCAGTCTTAGCTCCATCTCGAGATGGCGACTGTATTGAGGTTTCAACGTCAACGACCGTTATGAAAAATAAACCAAGTTCTGTGATAAATGGAAAGAAAAGATCAGAAGAAAACAGTGTGACAGGAACGTCAAATTTTGATCTAGACTCCAATGTAAAGCAAAGTGAGATAGATGTTCTTATTTGTGATAAAAACAAAGACAATAGCACCCATCCGGTTTTGACTTTCTGTAGTTCTCTTCGTGACAACGGTTATCTTGCAGATACCGAACATCAGACAACCTCAGGCGTTTCTTTCTTTCGTCACCCGAGAAATGTCGCGGGATCAAACTCAACACCATGTCCCCGAAAGTTGCCCAGAAAGAAATCAAAGTTCTCACATTTCTTGTCCAAATTCGAGGATATTGGCGATGAAGAATATAATGATGATGATGGTGATGATGTGTCGTTAGATTCGTGGCTAGAAGATGGTCCAAGCCAGTCCAGATCGACCACCATTCAGACTATCGCAAGTCCAGAGTTGGCGCCCCTGTCACCACCAGGCCAAGATGGCGATGGTGTCAGCTCATCGACCAGGTTTCTCCCCGGTGTAGGAGCGTCTTGCAGACAACGATCACTTACTCCCCTTGGACTGTTCCGCATCCGCCAAAGTGGTCTGGTGCAACGCTCTGTGACCTTGACCTATCTTCTGACTTTCTTATATTTGTTTGCCTGCCTGCTGCAGCTCTACACGGCATTCGGCGTGTACGGTGTGTTGTCCTCAACGAAAGTTCCGGCTCCTTGGCCTTGGTTTGCGTTCCACACTATTTATAGGTGAGCGACAGTGTATTTCTTTGCTGTGTGTAATTGGTTTACTACAAAGGTATAAGATTGGTTGGGGATACAGTGAGGATTTCACTTAAGTTCTACACCTCTGTTCAGTAGACTAGTTTGTGGTTGTCGTTTTTTTGAGATGCCGCGTATAATTTTCTAAGCTTTGAAAATACTAAATTTAACATTCATACATAAAATCATTGAAGGGGAAAGAATAGTTCCGCCTCTTCAACATACTTTCCTCTAACACGACATATTCATCAAAACACTTTGAGGGCGTCTACTAATATGTGTTTTATATAAAGCTTGATTCCTACTATAACTATTGTTTACTAAGTTTCCTTTTTTTCTTCAAGTCAAAAGGTGAATTGGACATTTCCCTATAATAGTTATATAACAAACGACTGTTAGGAATTCTTTTCACTATGAATTTAATCTAATCGATTGCGCCATTTTCAATTGCAAACAAAATTTAAAAAAAAAAAAAAAAAAACCTGATGAATCTTTCATCCGTGTGGCACAAGATGCAAAAGGACTTTGAATAATGAAAGTAATAGCTTAAGACCAATTTGCGCATTTCTGTATAGCAGACGTCACGATCCCTTTGTGGAGGACTGTGCGGCTGGGCCGAATATGTTTTGCAAGTCCAACTGGCAGGACAGTTTATTGATTTACCTGGCACGCTTCTATTGTTCCTGGCCACTGTTGGATCATTGCTAGCGTGACGTAACTCAGTGCTGCTTCTGTGTTGCAATGAATAGTGCATGCACTATGGAGGGGAAAGAATAAGGAGGAAATAATCGAGATAGATAGATAGTAGACAAATAGATTAATAGATAGACTTATTATAAATAGATGAAAATGAATACGCGCAATTTAGATTTCAGTTCTTTCCGAAATAATTTGCAATTGATTGAAAGAGTCATCTATACTGCTGTCCGCAAATAATGATGTATAATACACACGATCAGTGAGGAATAAACATTTTTGGGCACTGTTATTGTGGTGCCCACAAAATTCGTTACTCTCGCCCTCTCTACTTGTTTTTTTTTAATCCACATCGACTGCAGGCGCACTGTGTACAATCCTAACACAAAAGATACTGAGAGAGTTTTAGATAACTTAGTATAATCAAGATCCACTAGAAATGTTCTGTCAACTTATGGAAAGTAAATCAGGCGAGGAACCGCACTGACCTATGATAGTCTTTACCGAGACAGTTTGTATATTTTTTCATATTTAAAGTGCATGGCAGTCAGTCGATTCAGAACTACATGTATGAACAAGAACCCTCATATCGGTCCTGGGAAATACATATATGAACAAGTACTCTCATATCGGTCCTGGGAAATACATGTATGAACAAGTACCCTCATATCGGTCCTGGGAAATACATGTATGAACAAGTACCCTCATATCGGTCCTGGGAAATACATGTATGAACAAGTACCCTCATATCGGTCCTGGGAAATACATGTATGAACAAGTACCCTCATATCGGTCCTGGGAAATACATGTATGAACAAGTACCCTCATATCGGTCCTGGGAAATACATGTATGAACAAGTACCCTCATATCGGTCCTGGGAAATACATGTATGAACAAGTACCCTCATATCGGTCCTGGGAAATACATGTATGAACAAGTACCCTCATATCGGTCCTGGGAAATACATGTATGAACAAGTACCCTCATATCGGTCCTGGGAAATACATGTATGAACAAGTACCCTCATATCGGTCCTGGGAAATACATGTATGAACAAGTACCCTCATATCGGTCCTGGGAAATACATGTATGAACAAGTACCCTCATATCGGTCCTGGGAAATACATGTATGAACAAGTACCCTCATATCGGTCCTGGGAAATACATGTATGAACAAGTACCCTCATATCGGTCCTGGGAAATACATGTATGAACAAGTACCCTCATATCGGTCCTGGGAAATACATGTATGAACAAGTACCCTCATATCGGTCCTGGGAAATACATGTATGAACAAGTACCCTCATATCGGTCCTGGGACTAGAGTGTTAGTTCCAGTGCCTTACCGGCCCGTTTCTCAGAACGTGTAGATCGATGCCGCGGAGTTCGTCCCTATTCTAGAGAAGGTCACGCCAGCGCTAACCGCTCTCTGTACCTCTGGCCAGAACATTTCTCCTTTATCGGGATGTTTGTGTAGAAAGGTAAAATTGCTTTTATCTCTTTTCACGAGACTGTAGATGTAACGGTATCTTTACCCAAAGCAACGTCGTTCCAAAAAAGTCTGTGTCATCACAGGCGGCAATATTTTTTATTATTATTATTATTATTATTATTATTATTATTATTATTATTATTATTATTATTATTATTATTATTATTATTATTATTATTATTATTTATTTATTTATTTATTTATTTATTTGTTGTGCTTGCGCCTTGTGAAAAGCAGCATAAAGTTGAGATACTTGTGCTGTCCACCACAGGTCAGCAGCGTGGATTACTGTCTGTGGCGTCAGGGCATTTCGTGGAATGGACTTGATAATCTCTAACTGTTCCGACTTCGAGAAATCATACCGATCAATCGGTGATTACTTTCCACAATCTTAATTAAAGGCCTCTGAGCTAATGCTTTGGTTTCTCCTAACTCTGGACCGTAGTGGACACGTCCAGTTGAGTGAACATGGAGCTTTTTTTAACTATGGGTTTTTTGTTCTCTTTGCTCTAGATTTACATTTTTGTGGTGCAGTTCGTCCAGGTTTTATTATTACTATTATTATTATTATTATTATTATTATTATTATTATTATTATTATTATTATTATTATTATTATTATTATTATTATTATTATATTATTATTATTATTATTATTATTATTATTATTATTATTATTATTATTATTATTACTATTATTATTTTTATTATTATTATTATTATTATTATTATTATTATTATTATTATTATTATTATTATTATTATTATTATTATTATTATTATTATTATTATTATTATTATTATTATTATTATTATTATTATTATTATTATTATATTATTATTATTATTATTAATTTGACGAGTAACGCAATAAATCGCATGGCATATTAGGCAATGAATGCGTTTGGGCCTTATAGCATTAAGTGATGCTATTACCGAATATAACTTTAAGTGCGTTGTATGAGAGATAAAAACATCGCTTTCGGAAGCTTCGGCGGACTCCTCTACATGGATGGCATTCGTTTTCACGCGATCTGCATTCTCACCTTCACGGCAAGGAAAGAGAGAGAGGGAGAGAGAGATAGAGAGAGAGAGTGAGTGAGAGAGAGAGAAAAGGGGAGGGGGCTGGGCAATTAAAACCGGATTTCTTTTTTTAATATCACTGCAATCGATGAAGCAATCACCGCACCTAAATAAAGGAAAGGGCAAAAGAAAATAGGGAAAATGTGAGAAAAACCTCAACAAGAGCACCGCGCATCGAAATCGGTTTAAAAATATTTCTCACCTATGCGTGCACTTTTTTACTCTTGTAGGGTTAAGCCTCTTTACCTACTGCCTGGCGTGGTTTGGACAATTGATTTTGTTATTTATAGGGTGTTTCCCTCCATGCAATCAGTGCACGCATCACGCGAGGGGACTGGTGGTAGGTGTCGCAACCAGGGTGGAAGATGGGTCAGCGAGTTTTGTAGGAAGGGGAGAGAGAGGGAGAGAGAGAGACAAGGAGACAGAGAGAGAGAGAGAGAGAGAGAGAGAGAGAGAGATAAAGAGGTGGACAGACAGAAAGAGATAGAGACAGAGAAAGAGGGAAACAGAGACGGAGACAGACGGGCAGACAGACAGAAGAAGAAGAAGAAGAAGAGAGAGAGACAGAGAGAGAGAGAGAGAGAGAGAGAGAGAGAGAGGAAGAAGAGAGAGAGCGAGAGAGAGAGGGAGAGAGAGAAAAACAAAGAGGCGGACAGACAGACAGAAAGAGATAGAGACAGAGAAAAAGGCAAACAGAGACGGAGACAGACCGATAGACAGATTGATGAAGAGAGGGAGAGAGCGAGAGAGAGACAGACAGACAGACAGAGAGAAACAAAGAGGCGGACAGACAGACAGAAAAAGAGGGAAACAGAGGCGGAGACAGAGAGTCGGACAGACAGAAGAAGAAAGAGAGAGAGAGAGAGAGAGAGAGAGAGAGAGAGAGAGAGAGAGAGAGACAGACAGAGACAGAGACAGAGACAGAGACAGAGACAGAGAGCGAGAAACAGAGACAGAGAGAGAGAGAAACTAAGAGGCGGACAGACAGACAGAAAGAGATAGAGACAGAAAAAGAGGGAAAGAGAAGCGGAGACAGAGAGACAGAAGAAGAGAGAGACAGAGACAGAGACAGAGACAAAGAGGGAGAAACAGAGAGAGGGAGAGAGAGACAGAGACAGAGACAAAGAGGGAGAGAGAGAGAGAGAGAGAGAGAGGCAGAGACAGAGACAAAGAGGGAGAGACAGAGAGAGAGAGAGACAGAGACAGAGACAGAGAGGGAGAGAGAGAGAGAGACAGAGACAGAGACAGAGACAAAGAGGGAGAGAGAGAGAGAGAGAGACAGACAGACAGACAGACAGACAGAGAGAGAGAGAGAGAGACAGAGACAGAGACAGAGACAAAGAGGGAGAGACAGAGAGAGAGAGAGAGGGAGGGTGAAGGGATAGAATCAGGCGCTTCCAGAGGTAAGGAACAGGAAACTAACTATTGCCAGGTAGGGAAACGCCCTTTGCTTTTTTTTTTAATCAAAACGGTCTCATTAAAAATGAAAACCTTGATAAACAAACATAATTTACTTGTACTCAAGTGTAAATATTGCAAACACATAGCATATTTTTGTTTAAATCACGCGAGATAATAAATATTTTGCAGTAACATTGATCTGACAAGTTTTACTTTCTGAACAGAATATCACAATCCCACACTCTCAGGTGAATCTAGACATGACTGGATATATGTAGCGTGTCTTTCCAATCTTTTCTGGATAATTTTTTTTTGATAAACATATGCTGTAATTTTCATGTGGAATAATAATACGGAGAAGCTGGCTTTCCGTGACCCTCCCCGCCCCCCCCCCCCCCCCCCAAAAAAAAAAAAAAAAAAAATTAGGTTAGTTAGATGAGACCACAGTCCTCATTGTGTGCCCAACTTTAGACCGATTGTATAGGTCGTATGTTTTCCTTTCAGAATTGTTTTATCAGGGGCGTGATGCGACTTTATGAAGTTGCCACTGAATGCATTATGATAAGTATTTCTTCTCAGAATTTTTTTTTTCGATAGGAACTTTGAAATAATAACAAAATCCTGTGAGAAAAAAGAAATGACTTTATCTGAGGAATGGCTGCGCTTTCTAGCGTGGGCTGGAACACAATTATAACATTCACGAAACGTGTCATGACAACCTAGTATATTTATCTAGACGACGTTGAATTGGGACTCGTATTGAATGAAATGTAAACGAAATTAGCTTCTCGTCTCTACAGTCAAAACTCTTCCATTGCACTCCATGTCATGCCTTTTATTTCTCTCATGAGAGCAAAGAACTGAGAAAAATGGACAGCAGCCCCGGTCTTTTAGCTTGAAAAAAAAAAGTCCTGCTTCTCTTTCTTTACCTCATGTCCTGTATAGATCTAGACTTTTTTTCCCCTTGAGGGCAATGCCAAGCGTAACACAAACATCGCCCAGGCCAAGGTAAACTGAAGCAAACTCGTTTGATCTTCTGGTCGCGTGAGTCAATACGCGCCAGGGGATGTAACCCATGAGCGGAACCACCGCAGCTTCTACAGGAACTTGACGCAATGAATGCCGGGCCATTTGGTTTCACTGGGGACTCAAAATTAATGCTGTTGGAGTTGCGTGATTACATAATTGCTGAAATGTTTGTGTAGGTTTGAAACCAAAAATAAATAAAACCTTTAAAGTTCCATTAAGTAAGAATGTATTGCTTCCGACTAATTTATGGAGAAAGAAGAAAAGAGTGAGAAAAAATGTAACTTAAGTTTTATCAACCACTGGTAGAAGCGGGTAGCTCGATATTTTTATAGTTATATTAATGGCTAGCGAGAAAGTCAAATGGCAAAAAAAAATTTTTTATGGCTATATCGATTATTTGATCAATAAGGATTTACATGTTATTCGAGTTAGATTGGTCTTTGTACAGAGACGTTTGTAAAATCTTTATATGCAAATCAGATTGGGAGGAAAAAGCGTGCGAATGAAATAAAATACTGTAAATGGTTAGAAACAAGTTAGAAAATTCAACTTGATTTCCCTATTGTATAGCTGAGCTGCTAGAATTACAGCAGCAGCTATAAACAGAATCTTGTGATTGCAAGGGGGGAAAGGAAAAAGTTAGATGAGAGTGACACACGGTGAAGCTAAAACTCTTCTTTTTACAAAATCGGTTAATAACGATTGGCAGAGATGAATAAAAACTTGGAATGCTGTACTTTGCATGATGAATATTGTAAAAAAGTGACGTTCATAATGGCATAAAATAACTATTGTGTCTCAACCTTGATTCAATACTAGCGGTATGGGAGGCAGGATGTAAAAGCGACGCTGGTTCTTCTTTAGATTTACGACCTGACTTCAGACAAAGCTGTTTGTTACTTAAAACTTCAAAGCTCTGTGAAGCATCAAAGCAAACAACTTTATCTGGAGATTCTAATTTCTTTGTTTAGCGACTGGAACAGCTCATTCAGCTGTGAAATTGATTTCCGTTTCAAATGTGGCGATTCCATTACTTGATAGCAGAGAAATTAGACTGCCTGTTGGACTGTAGTCTGTTTGTTATGGGCATGTCTCTGTGTGCCTTCTCTTTCGGCTCCAAATCTGTATCTCTCTCTCTCTCTCTCTCTCTCTCTCTCTCTCTCTCTCTCTCTCTCTCTCTCTCTCTCTCTGTGTCTCTGTCTCTCTCTGTCTCTCTCTCTCTCTCTCTCTGTCTGTCTGTCTCTGTCTGTCTCTATCTCTCTCTGTCTCTCTCTGTCTCTATCGCTTTCTGTTTCTCTCTGTCTCTGTTTCTCTCTCTCTCTCTGTCTCTCTGTCTCTGTCTGTCTGTCTGTCTGTCTTTCTCTCTCTGTCTCTCTCTCTGTCTCTGTCTCTGTCTCTCTCTGTCTCTGTCTCTCTCTGTCTGTCTCTGTCTCTGTCTCTCTCTGTCCATCTCTGTCTCCCTCTGTCTCTGTCTCTTTCTGTCTCTCTCTCTGTCTCTATCTCTCTCTGTCTCTCTCTCTGTCTCTGTCTCTGTCTCTCTGTCTGTCTCTCTCTCTCTCTCTCTGTCTGTCTGTCTGTCTGTCTGTCTCTCTCTCTATCTCTCTCTCTCTCTCTCTCTCTCTCTCTCTCTCTCTCTCTCTCTCTCTCTCTCTCTCTCTCTCTCTTTCTCTCTCTCTCTCTTGAACTGTGTTAATGTGTCGACTTTAAGGCCCTTACAGCCAAATTTGATTGTTATCGTTTTGTTTGTCTGTCATGGACCTGCCTCTGTTTGCTTTCCCTTCCTCGTTTCTCTCTTTCTGTGTGCAATGTAGCTCTCTTCTTTCACCTTCTGCGACACCGAAAAAGCAGCCACCTGACAGCACATGGCTTGATAGGTGAGACTCTATACTGAGCTGCCTAGGACACTCAGGATATGTTATTAAGGAACCAACAATTTACTACGAGGAAAACAATATCTTCTGCCGCATAACAAAATAGTCCTTAAAATTTCAGATAAATAATGGCAAATGGTTGCATCTGTTTCAACTCATATGGCTCTTTACACCTTAAAGAGAATATATAATAATGTTCTACCGAGTCATCCAGATTTTTTTTTCAAACTATTTGATTTAATCTTCTTAACATTTCCTTACGAAATTATCGCGTATCAAAGAAGGTTATTGATCACATTTTTCAGGTGAAGCTTTAATATTTTGGACCAGCCTAAGAGTGTTTTATTGCGATGATATTTGATTGATCGATCGCTCTAACCATTTGATCGATAAAGCAAATGTCAGGGAGAGGGAATAAAAATATTCTTCCTTGCGAGGGTTTGATATTCATCATTCCATTCCGAACCAGTGCTCGTGGCCTCACATGAATATGAGAGCGGTCAACCAAGTGCGTTTTACGGCTCCAGAACTTTCCATACCCTTCATTGAACTATCGCTGTTTTTGTTTTTGTTACTTTCCCAGAGGACGAATATAACCGCTTATGGTGGGCTGGGTTCAAGAAATAATAAAAGAACCAATCACAGAGTGAACACATAAGATAAACAGAAAAGGCGAAAGATGTAAATAAACAAAAAGGCAAAAAAAAAAAAAAGTAATATCGACGAGTATCGAACCCTCACCGTTATTAGACACCACCTTACCGAGTGAAGGCTACGTTCGCAAGGCTATCTACGGCTATAGGTAAATGAAATATGACATTTGAATCTATTAAGTTGATTCATGATGGGAATAAGCCAGAGCACAATCTCTCATAGGACACTCATCACCTCACACCGCAAGGCTATCTACGACATCTAAAGAAGAATAAAAATTTCTGGTAGATCAAAATTCAACGCTGTTTTCAATGGTAAGGATAGTTCGCCAGGAACATCAAAGTCCATATATGAAGCGGAGACATCTACAAACTAGCTTGGATCGGATCTTAAGATAAATTGTTGACTGATAGAAGCTGAGAATTCGCTCGGACAATCAGGAGGCAGTGATAGTATGATAAAGATATTAGGAGATAATTAATTGACCATAATTGTAAGTTTGAACCATGCATTACATATATATATTACATATATATATATATATATATATATATATATATATATATATATAAATTATTTATTTTGTATCAACTTGTGTTGCTGACAATGTGCAAGTGTTCAATTTAAGGTAAAATAACTGCAGGTCTTTATAAAACCCCCACAGAGGTTGAACTCGTGGCTGTGCTGTGCCTTTTATTTTATTCTTCGGGTTCTTGCCCTGAGAGTCAATGATAGTTTAAATTTACTATTGAAAAGTCATGAGTGGTTTAGTGTGGAGCTTACCCCCCGCCCCTTTTTTTGGTATGACGAGGGTTTCCGATTGAAGGCTTGAGATCAAAGTTTAGAGAACGAGCTACATCCAATAAATTAGTCAGTCACTCAATGGTACAAACGACTTACTCCCTCCCTGTATTGAGCACCGAGGGAGATCAACATTCAGTGTTCGTCAGATCACTCCTTACTGAAAAAGCAAGTAACGCAAAAAAAAAAAAAATCTCTTGAGTTCTCCTTTTTTGTGAACGTTGCGATCATACAATAGCCTGTCTTTTCCTCTCACTGCATCTTTATTTGCAGGCACTATCAGTATTATCTTTTTTGCTTCCAATTTGTTCTCGCTGTGACATTCTTATTTCATTTATCCATAGTGTATAAATAAAAAAGGAAAAAAATAATCTGCAGTTTGCTATTCCAGGGAAGACTTGAACTTAGCTTTTGTCAGTGCTAAATGTAAAAATTAAAATTTACACGGTACGAAAAGGTTGAAAATAACGAGTCCTCTGTAACAGCCGAGTCTCTGTGACGAAACGTAACGATCTGGACCTGTGTTGACGCCTTCCAACACCCCCCTCCCTCCCTTTCCCCCTCCCCTCTTACTCTTCGCGCCCGTACGTCCCACCAAATCGATAAGTTTGTCCCTTTATCTCAGGTCTATGAGATGGGTTCACAGGAGACAAAATGTCTTTAAAGCGTTCACGCCCCGGAAACAAATGAGGTGATGTGGCGTGCTTGGAATTCTAATATTCTAATGGTTTTCCTCAGCCCCTGATGAAATGAATGAATCTTCGTGGTTTTGCTGTAAACCTCTTGTTTATCGTAACTCTGTTACAGTATTACATTAACACAACAATGCATGATTGCGAGTAAGTGTGCAGATGGAAAAGAAGTTTTATTTAAAATAATGAATTGGGATTGTTTATATTTTTAGGCCTACATATATTTTTTTTCCTCTCGATATGGCCGAGACAGAGATTTGTCAAACGGGTTCTCCATGCACCTTGCTTCAAGGAACATTCCTTAACGACGAGTGGTGACCTTCAGAATGTCCGGAGCGTAATAGTTAAGTTGAATATGTTGCATACGTCATCATGTCCCATTATGTGAGAATGGACATATATGTTTCATTAGGCGGTGAGCTAAAATTAATACCGACCATTAAGGCAGAATTATACTTCCAAAGTACTCAGCATTAATTTTAATAATGATGATAATTTTTCATCTCAAAATTGACATAATGATTTATCCTAACAGTCATGATGTGTGTTTTCGTAATTTACATTACATAAAACTTCTAAGACTGGCATGATATGAGAGTTTTATAGCACATATATTCCTTCTCTCGGAAGAATTTCAAAGAAATTCTAAATGCTCTGCAACGCTGTTGTAATAATTTAAAAACACTGATCAGTAATCGATTTCTGTTGAGTACCTGTCACGCTGTTGTAGTAATTGAAAAACACTGATCAGTAATCGATTTTGGTTGAGTATTTGTCATGCTGTTGTAGTAGTTTAAAAACACTGATCAGTAATCGATTTTGGTTGAGTATCTGTCATGCTGTTGTAGTAATTTAAAAACACTGATCAATAATCGATTTCGGTTGAGTATCGGTCATGCTGTTGTAGTAATTTAAAAACACTGATCAATAATCGATTTCGGTTAAGTATCTGTCATGCTGTTGTAGTAATTTAAAAACACTGATCAATAATCGATTTCGGTTGATTATCTGTCATGCTGTTGTTGAACGATACTGCTTTTAACGATTATTGAGTAAAAACCTGATATTAGCTGATGCATTTGTCTTGTTCAAGGCCTTTATACCCATCTAGTATCTTGTGAGATAAAATCACTATGACTATGCTCTCCTAAACAAGCTAATGAAACCAAAGAAAAAAACGTGTGAAATCCTGCGTTATTATGATCGTTCTCTCTCTCTCTCTCTCTCTCTCTCTCTCTCTCTCTCTCTCTCTCTCTCTCTCTCTCTCTCTCTCTCTCTCTCTCTCTCTCTCTCTCTCTCTCTCTCTCTCTCTCTCTCTCTCTCTCTCTCTCTCTCTCTCTCTCTCTCTCTCTCTCTCTCTCTCTCTCTCTCTCTCTCTCTCTCTCTCTTTCTCTCTCTCCAACTCTCTTTCTTCTTTCTACTAACAACCTGATACAAGCCAATTCGGATTCTAGACAAGTCTAGAGAACTTAAGCCCTCTGTCGGGACTCAACAGATCTTTTCTTCGTTTTTCGTCTTTTCCAGTTCTTTTACAATTATGTCTAACACTGTTTCCCCATCGTGGTTTCCCCCATTACCATATTCATCGTCCCCCCCCCCCTGTGTCCGAGTGTGGGAGTCACGAGCAGCCCTGATGTCGCTGGTGAGCCTGTAGCAAGTCACAGACAGGCGAGTGACAGGGACCTGTCATGAGCTTCTCATTGGATTACGACCCGCCGCTCAACATCAGAAGCGCTACTGGAGGAATCAGTCCCACTTTATCATAAATAGTTTTTTAGGTCTGGCTGGAAACTTCAGACACAACGAGAAGGTCAAGATAGTCTCAGTTTTGCTATTTTTTTCCTCAGACAAATCACCCGACGAAAAGCCGATTTTTTTGGTGATATTTCATTAAACCCGAATGAGGGGCATCCTTTGTAAAAAAAAAAAAAAGAGTGCTGTTTGTTTCAACAGTGGAAGCTCCTCAACCATTTGATTTTCAAGCTAGAATTACAGCATTCCAAATTAAATTGCTTTTGATGCGATCGACTCAGATTTCTTGATACGCTTCCGCTTTTCTAACGCTCTCAATTATTGCCTTTACTTTTGCCAGAGTTTAAAAGAAAGGATAAAATAAAGCTTGATTTCACGTCAAACAGAATATCAAAAAGATGTATTTCTCTAATGAAAATATTTGGCACAGCAAAACCATTTTATTACCGGTGCTTGAAGACTTCATAAATTCGGTAGATCCAATCGTAAGAAATTGCTTATTTCAAAGACACACCTCGAATCTTCACTGAAGGAATTCCCAAAACATGAGATAAAGAAAGAGAGAGAGAGAGAGAGAGAGAGAGAGAGAGAGAGAGAGAGAGAGAGAGAGAGAGAGAGACAGACAGACAGACAGACAGACAGACAGACAGACAGACAGACAGACAGAGAGAGAGAGACAGAGAGAGAGACAGAGAGACAGAGACAGAGAGAGAGAGACAGAGAGAGAGACAGAGACAGAGAGAGAGAGAGAGAGACAGAGAGAGAGAGAGAGAGAGAGAGAGAGAGAGAGAGAGAGAGAGAGAGAAATCAGATAGATAGACAAACAGACATACTACAAAGCCAAAAAATTTTCTCCTTTCATAATCTTCTTATATTAAAAAAGAACATTAAAGCATTTTTAAAAAGTAATAAAAAAACTCACCCAAAACTTCAGATCGTCATGATACTTTATTTCTGCTCAGATTTCGACCAAATTTGGACTGACGTTTTACTTAAGACTCGAGAACTAGTGTTTTTTTTTTTTTTTTTCAATTTTTTTTTTCAATTTTTATAGTTGTTCGAATCAATCCGAAGATATCAAGCTTTAAGAGTAAGAATTTGACGTGTGGTGAGAGTGTTCAAATCTTAGTTTTTACGATAAATTAAGAATTTTCGATTCTGAACATTCTGGCCAATTATTCATCGGGCCAAACGATTAGTGGAGAGAGGAAAATTTTACTAATTTTTTTTAAAACACAAATTGAATGAAAGCAGACTGGAAAAAAAAGAACTAAAATAATTATATCACACGCCCTCGTGCACTAGATTAACATCTGGACTTACTTCCAACAGACCAAGAGATACTCAAACTTCTGAAGTTAAAGATGACATCTTGTCCATTTAATCGATTTACGATGCATTTTTGCGTATTTAAAGACCACCACCACCACTCATTAGATGTATTCTATAGTTCACACTCTACATCGCTACCCATGATGCCAAACCCTCTCCCCTCTCCCTCCACCACCCCCCCCCCCCCCACTCCACCCACCCTTACCCCTCACCCGAGCAACCCCACGCAGATACTACCCAAACCGTTCACTTTGAATGTTTAAGATGGCTGGAAACAGAGCTGACGGACGCGGAGGGTTTTTCCTATACGCCCACTAGATCTAAATCTAAGCTTCAATTTCATAGCAAAATATTTTGTTCAGTTTTGTCGATATATCAGTACATTTTATCATTTAACCTCCCTCCATTCCCCCCACGCAGCAGATAGTCTAGAAGAGACAGAACTCATAAGAGAAAGGCTTGGAGCATCATTTGTGTCTTTGTTGTTATTGTTTTTGTGCTTCTTTTCTTATTGTTCATTTTGCAAATAAAACCTTTTTTTGTTTTGTTTTGAAGATTTAAAGCACTGCGAGCTAAACAAAAACAAAATCATCATTGTAACTTCAGTCTCATGTCAGTACGAGACAGTTAAAAATCAGTTACACATAGCTTCATTATCTTTTGTTACGTTTCGTTATTTTCGTTGGAAGCAAATCAGTTTTATTCTATTTGTTTATTAGATATTGTATGCTTAACAGTTTGATGAAATTTGTTTAAATCAAAAGGATTATAAGCCTTATTTATTTACATTAATTTTGCTCTCCTAGTAATGAGATCAGTGAAAATGAAGAAGAATAACAAATTAATGTGTAGGTACATCCTCGAAAACTATTCTTATAATCATCAAACAGGTTGAATGTTGTTAACTTTATTTCTATGTATCCTCCTCACTAGATGAAGAAGTGTTAGAAGTCACTAGGTGAAGAAGCGTTAGAAGTCACTAGGTGAAGAAGCGTTAGAAGTCACTAGGTGAAGAAGCGTTAGAAGTCACTAGATGAAGAAGTGTTAGAAGTCACTAGGTGAAGAAGCGTTAGAAGTCACTAGATGAAGAAGCGTTAGAAGTCACTAGATGAAGAAGCGTTAGAAGTCACTAGATGAAGAAGTGTTAGAAGTCACTAGGTGAAGAAGCGTTAGAAGTCACTAGATGGAAAAGTTTTAGAAGTCACTAGATGAAGAAGCGTTAGAAGTCACTAGGTGAAGAAGCGTTAGAAGTCACTAGGTGAAGAAGCGTTAGAAGTCACTAGATGGAGAAGTGTTAGAAGTCTCTAGGTGAAGAAGTGTTAGAAGTCACTAGGTGAAGAAGTGTTAGAAGTCACTAGGTGAAGAAGCGTTAGAAGTCACTAGATGAAGAAGCGTTAGAAGTCACTAGATGAAGAAGCGTTAGAAGTCACTAGATGAAGAAGCGTTAGAAGTCACTAGGTGAAGAAGCGTTAGAAGTCACTAGGTGAAGAAGCGTTAGAAGTCACTAGATGAAGAAGCGTTAGAAGTCACTAGATGAAGAAGCGTTAGAAGTCATCAGATGTGAAAGTAAGAAACAGTCCATCGTTAAGAGATGAAAGGGAAGTGTAAAAATCACCCATGCTTGGCAAAAGTTTACCTCAGAATATTATTTTTGAGACCTCGCAAAAAAGTGGATTTTACAAAGATATATAATAAGAGATGAATGAAACATTTCTACTGTGAAGTAATAATTGGAAAAGTGGGAATAGCAGGGTTTGGGGGGTGGGGGGTGAATGCCGATTGATCAAACGAGTTTCCTTTAAGCAGGGAAATGTGCCAAGCTAAAAAATAAAAGTGCAATAAGCCATAAAGACAGCCATCAGTCTCCTTGGGTTAGACCTAGGGTGTGGTCGCTGAAAAAACGGAGAACAAAATTAATTGGAGGAAAAATTTATTTAAAAAAAAAAAAAACGCTGTGGATAATAAATAAAAAAGGTGGATGTTGCTTGATAGAAGAGTTATGCCTCTTTCGAAAAGGAATAACTGCAGATCAGGGCGGTCATGAAAAAAAACTTGTTATTCCCGCCAAATTGTCAAAGTATTCAAGTCTAGAGTAGGTGTGAAGCGATAGTGCTATTGACACCACAAGGCTGCACCGCTAGTATCCAAGCACCTAAGTTATTCACACAAAAGCAGTGCGCATCCCGAGGGAAACCAAGTACATCTACAGCATACGTAGGGGTGGCGCGTACCCTCGTAATTCACGGACCTTGGCTGTTTGTGAAGGCTTTAATACGCTTAGGGCTAAAAGTCATATGTGTTAGAAGTTGCCTTGACAAAGCGACCTTGACCCTAACTTGACTAGCACAAGCATTGTAGTCACACATAGGTCTTTGTGCAGATGGTTCACCTGATGCAATTTTGTTTTACCAATATTTATGTTCGATTTGTGAAACTGTTCTAAAAGGTAGGAAGCTGTGAAACTTTGAAATAAACAGTACTTTTTATTTAACATCTATTAAATTTAAAAAAGAACACCCTGTATCTTTGGCATGGAATAAGCACAGTCATCTTATCTATTTTACCAAGCACTTTTTAAAGTTTAGGCACGCAGTTGCTGCAATCTTCTTCTCTGTCAGTTCCAGTCTATGGAAGTTTCGACCAGATCTTAGGTCGTTCATGCCCTACAGCTCCACAGACAGTGTACTGACATGTTACTGATAGCGGCTTCAAACTGAGTTAGGATCTACCACTCTGTACTAGCGCTGTCGTTGATAAAATAGAGGGGAAATAGGGGGAATAGGAGGAACATCCCTACATTTCATTAATAGTTATTTCTTTTATTTTATTTTTTTTTCTGGCTGGGACACAAATTCAGACACAAAAGCCTGGGTGCTGAAAGGAATAATTGTGTTTTCTGCACGAGGAAAGAAAGTTCGGTAAGGTTGTTACAGAGAACTACAGATTGGCAGATACACAGAGATAGAGACAGAGAGGCGGATACATAGAGAAAGACAGAAGTAACGAGGTAAATTGTTTGAAAGAGAGTAAGAGAGAGATAGAGAGACAGGGAGAGAGAGAGAGAGAGAGAGAGAGAGAGAGAGACAGACAGACAGACAGACAGACAGACAGACAGACAAACAGGCAGACAGACAGACAGACAGACAGAGACAGAGACAGGGGGGAGAGAAAGAGAGACAGACAAAGACAGACAGACAGATAGACAGACAGGCAGACAGACTCACCACTCCCACAACTAATGTTTCGGGTGTTTTTTGTTGTTGAATTCCCAGAGCTACAGAGGTGGCCATCAGTCTCACAACAATCGTCATCGCCTTCTGTTCCTTGAACCAGCGGACACGCGGCAGACGGCATCATCATCATCGCCAACAACAGCAACATCAGCAACAACAACAACAACAACAACTGCAGCCCAGCTTGAGAGAAGACCATCCACCTGAGGAGCCACTCGGGAGCATCCTTGTATAATTCAAGGAAACATTTCCTTATGTTCCGCCATTGGTTATTATGCTTTACAATTCTTTGCAATCAGGGAAGCTAAATATAATAATGTGGTAAAACAAAGCTCCATATCATAATCTGCAATTTTTTTTTAAATTTTTATCATACATATCAAATATCTTCTAATAATGCCTGTGTTTGTTATAGCAAAGGGTTTTGCTTGAAAACATAGTTATTTTCTAATTTGTCCATCTTTTAAAGAAAAACGGAATGCTATCAATGTACGTTTCGATGAATCTAAAGAGAAAGAACCACTGGTGTGGTTTGAAATATAAAAATGTTTTGACACTATGTTGTTTTACAATTTTATGACAAATGAAAGTTGTTACTCGATTCAGAGAGGTATACACATATTTATGATTTCCTTATATTAATTTGCAATAAAACGAGGTTTTATGATCAATAATAATGATTGAAATCAGCAGTATGATAGATGGTATTGAATAATTTTATAACATAAACTTTTCACAATGGTACAATTCAATTATGAGTTAATTAAAAGACAAAACTCGGGGAAGAGAAAGTAAAACTGTAGAAAACTATGGTGAAATCGGAATGGCTTAACGCAACAATAGATATTGATGCAGGAACATTCTGAGAAGTATGCAAGCGTTCATACGAGTGTCCAGAGACTAGGCAAGTACACCAATCTACATTTATTAACCCACGATTCAACTTTACCTGATAAAGAATTTATAGCATTTGTGCCGTGCCAAAATACTGATGGATTCTAGACATCATGTGCATTTTTGAGTGACCATGCCTGTAGACTAACGAAATCCTTAATTTAAAGACGGTGAGAAAAGAATTATTTTAGATTTATTTAATACATTCAAATCCATAAAAATGTAATTGTATCTTTGAAGACATTGGGCGATCTAGTGAAGGATTGGTAAATCATTAACTTTATCGATAATTTTTTTCGTTCCCTTGAATAAACAGCGGCTTCTTATTAAACGTAATATCATTGCCATTTCGATTAGAATATAAATAATTGATATATAAATAAACATCACTTGAAGTATATACCGCGTTATGCATCTTTTTTTTTTAAATTAGTTTTTCTAAAATCTAATGAAGATAAGGTATTGATAGAAAGAATAATCCTCTCAATTATTGTAATAATAAATTTGCGAAGGATTGTTTCTCTTATAGATTTTGTCATCATTTTGATCTGCATGTCAAAGCAAAAGCACTTGCCTGGCAAGGCAGAGAAATAAGAAAATGACGAGGGTGAATAATGCGTCAATAAAATTCTCGATAATGATGATGTTGATAATGAGTATGTTGATGATGATGTTGATGAGGATGAGAATGATAAAGTTCGACGACAATGTTAAAGAGTTTCGCGGTAATGATGAAGATGAAGATTATGATAAGAAAGTGAAAAATGCTGCAGAATATGATGACATGCTTGGTCGCACGGTTAGATTTACTGGTGGTGGTGCTAGTGCTGGTGCTGGTGGTCGTGGTGGTCGTGGTCGTGGTGGTGGTGGTGTTAATAATGATGTCGGTACTAGTCGATGATGGGGCCGAACTCTTTCAAAGTGTCTCTGCGGACCTTCTAACTGTCCAGCTACCTGAGCTCATAAAACTATTAGCAACACATCAAACTAACCACAATATTCATTAAGCACTACAGTTTTGGGCTTGGCAGGATTAAGATGATTTAAAAATTATGTAGTTTACTATGCTAAGCAACGTTTGCATCAAGACTAACAGTTAAAAAAACGATTCTGGTTTAAATACGGGTATGTCTCCTGTAAGGAAGTTTTGTTTTTATTCTATGAAAGCACAGTGTTGCCTAGGAGAGAGGGAGAAAAATAGAGAGAGAAAGAAAGATAAATAGATAGAGAGAGAAAGAGAGAAATAGAGAGAGATAGATAAGATAGATAGAGAGAGAGAAGACTTCATTTTGTGCCAGCTTTCATACACGAATACCGGTGTCCTAGTCTCTACACCGGTGTCCCAGTCTCTATACCGGTGTCCTAGTCTCTATACCGGTGTCCTAGTCTCTATACCTGTGTCCTAGTTTCTACACCGGTGTCCTAGTCTCTATACCGGTGTCCTAGTCTCTATATCGGTGTCCCAGTCTCTATACCGGTGTCCTAGTGTCTACACCGGTGTCCTAGTCTCTATACCGGTGTCCCAGTCTCTATACCGGTGTCCTAGTCTCTATACCGGTGTCCTAGTGTCTATACCGGTGTCCTAGTCTCTATACCGGTGTCCTAGTGTCTACACCGGTGTCCTAGTCTCTATACCGGTGTCCTAGTCTCTATACCGGTGTCCTAGTCTCTATACCGGTGTCCTAGTCTCTATACCGGTGTCCTAGTCTCTACACCGGTGTCCTAGTCTCTACACCGGTGTCCTAGTTTCTATACCGGTGTCCTACTCTCTATACCGGTGTCCAAGTCTCTATACCGGTGTCCTAGTCTCTATACCGGTGTCCTAGTTTCTATACCGGTGTCCTAGTCTCTACACCGATGTCCTAGTCTCTACACCGGTGTCCTAGTCTCTATATCGGTGTTCTAGTCCCTTGGATTACTTGAAGAATGTCAGGAATTGCTTAAGATATTTTTCCTCAGATTTTAATTTTTTTTTTCGTCAGTTAAGCAGACTCAATAGTTCAAGACAATTTGAAATTTTCTCATGTCTAAAGATCAGGAGATCAAAGTAAGCGTGTGAGGCTGAAATAAATAACAACTCTTTTGTTATTTATTCTCTTGATGTTTGCTCAAAATCACCTAAAACTTAAATGCTCCTTCCACAGTTGACTTCCTTTTTTGTCGTTTGGGTTGACAAGAATCCACGAAGGTTTTTTTTTTCTTTTTTTAATTGTTTTCTAAACGTTAGATGTCGCATACGGCTCGAGGTGCAGACCTAATGAAGAAAGAAATAGAAGCAACTAACGCCTGAACTGCTTTGGTATACATGACTTTAATCTCTACACCTGTTCATGCTACAAGTATTTCCCTGCTATTAAAATGAATTGTCACGTAAGCACTGTGTAAAAAATCCAAATGCGTTGTAAATAATTTAAAAAATAATTAAAGTCTGTTCGACCAATGTAATTATGTTGATATTTTTTTAAGATAAAGAATATTCATTATCTCCTCAGAAAACTCGCATTTGATGTGTTTTCGTTGTTTTGTTGTGTTATGGCCCCTCATTGTGTCCTGTAGCATTCAACCTTTTCGGAGAGTCAGTGTATGACATTTTGAATGCCGTTGAGCCTTCTCTCTATAAACCATAGATTATACAAGCCATCAATCGGTGGAAGCATCAATCTCCAAAGAACCTTATCCCCCCCCCCTGGCGATAACTTTTCTCTATCGATTGGGCGCGTCCGGGAAATCCCTGTTGGAAGTTTGCGTGATGAGTAAATAATGTGCTTCAGCAAAAGGAGGGGGTGAGTTAAGCACCGTTTAGCACTGCTATTGGATGCCTGCTTGGATTACTATGAAGGATTGGCCTGAGAAAATAAAGCTGCCCTTTGAAGTCAGTCCTAGAGATTTATGTTGCGCTCTTATGAGAAAGGACGGGGAAAAGATATAAAAGGTAATGGCAAAGAAAAGTATTAGTTATACAATTATTTACGGTATACAGTTCTCGCTTCTTCTTTCGGTCTCTCTCACTTTGACTCTCTGTCTCTCTCTCCCCCCTCCTCTTTCCCTGTCTCTCTCTTTCTCTGTCTCTGTCTCTCTGTCTCTCTCTCTCTCTCTCTCTCTCTCTCTCTCTCTCTCTCTCTCTCTCTCTCTCTCTCTCTCTCTCTCTCTCTCTCTCTCTCTCTCTCTCTCTAATTTAGTGCTCGTAGCAATATTGTAATAATCACGTCTCTGCAGAGGTCTATGTCAAAAGGACTTGCATGCAAGGCAATGGATTCTGATTAAAATTGGCTGCATGTGCCTCTTGCCCTGACATTAATGTTAGGGTTTAGCGTTGATGCAATAAGGTCGAGAATGAACGTTTTTGTTTTTATAGTTAAGGTTTGACCGCTATAAAAGCCTTTAATGCGCTGGATCGAACGTGTTTTTATACTGATAGATTTTAATATTAACTCCCATTTTTTTTTTAAAAATCTCTCACTGCTACTCGTGAGTAGGCCAAAATATCATGTTCTCTTAATAGAAGTAAATTTTCAAAGTTATCAAAAAAACCTCCCAAATACCTTTGTGCGGTTTTATTTTTTAATTACATAACCTGTAAAGCAATTTTAAATGTTACTAAGGAAAAATCTTTTTGTCATTAGGCAGGCTTCCATTCTGAATGCTTTTCTTTAAAGAAAGCAGATCTCGCCGAGTCAATTTGTCTATGATGAATAATGAATGTATGCCTCGTATGACCTTGTCTGATTACGTCACGATATTATCAGGATAACCTTGTTATTGTATTGAATTAATACTTGCCGCGCATGCTCTTGCGTCATGACATCAGTTATCCTTATAGAGTTGCCCCCCCCACCCCACCCCCCACCCCCCCTTTTCCCTTCCAAAAAAAAAAAAATTTATTTGCACATGTCCAGAGGAATCTTGCATCAAAATCAATTATGTCAAGAGCAGCATGGATATGATTGATAACTTTCAAAATGACAGGTCTTTGAAATGTAAACTCGTGATCAGGAAAAGTAGTAAAAAATACTTCCGAAAACCGAAGAGGGGAATGAACTTTGGCAAAAACCACATAGGTTGATATCGGTGTTGACATTAATGGCGACAGAAAAGTATGCGCTGCAAAAAAGGTCACCAATTCAAGGACATCATATCTATCAGTTATACAAAGAATATAATTAAAGGGAAAATGGAATTCATAGTAAATTGAAGTTTCTTTTCTGGAGTTTTAAAACTTTTATAACACTTTTAGAGCTTGGCCTTTGTTTCTTTTTTTTATGCCCCTTGCAGACCTTCAACCGGAAGTTCGAGTTTTGTTTGCACAAGCCTAGCTTCGATCAACAAAGTTAATGGGAGGTAACTCTAGTTGGATGCTTAAAGGAGCTTTGGGATCTGTCAAAATAATGGGCAGTTTTAGAGAGGAAAGGGCACAGACGTAATGGGTGTCTTTAGGGGAAACTGATTTGATGGCATGACTGAAGACTTGGGGAAAATGGTCGAAGTTCATGCGGAAAAAAATAGGATGGAGGAGGAGCGGCGTAATGGGTTTAAGTGACATAGTGACAAAAACAGGCAAATCAGGGGAGGGCGAAAAAAAAGTTAAGGATTAAAAATTGGAAAAAAAGGAATGATTAAAGTATAAAATTTTATTTAGAATATAACATTCGTCCTTTCTTGCACATTAAAGACATGGCATTGAATTGCATTTTATTCAAATGCAAGGAAGACAATAGCGTTAGCGTCTAACCATGAAGCATGTGTTATCCAATGAACGAGTCACTGACGCTTCAGGCCATGGGAAAACCCTAGATTGGGTTTGTAATGGTTTTTCACTGACCAGTTTCCTTGAAAATATAGTGAGCGCGAAATGGGTTAATAGACCAATAGGTTCTTTCCTCGCGACAAAATATGCACAAACATCTTGAGCAAAAACGACCCAATCGTGGCCTGAGAACTCTGCTCTCTAGGACTTTCAGCTAGAGGAAGAGGAAGCATATTCACGAAGAAGACTCAATTTTATTTATTTAAACTGATTAAAACTTGGCGAATTTCATCCATTTCAATGACCTCAGTAGGTATAGATTCTTACATTCGGTGTTTTCTTTGAAAATAGTAGGGCTTTTTTTCTCATAAGTTTCTATAGTGTTGGTTAAAGCTAATTTGGATACATGACACATTATATATCTTATGAATAGAACGTTTCATAACTGTGTACTCAACTTAAAAAGTGAAACAATGAAGCTCAGGAAGAGACTTATGCGTGTGTTTGTTTACTTTATATTTCTAATTGGCCTTCAGAAATATGAAAGAAAAGTAAAATATATTTGCGCAGAAAGAAAAAAAAAACGATAATTCAAACAGTCATTCCAGTCCTATCATGTAATGAACCAGGCTTCTCCAAGCTGCACAGCCCACTGACAATTATGAGACTATCGACCCATTTGTCGCTCATCTTATGATTTCGGATGGACGTGAAACTACTTCGATAATTGCACCACAGTCAATACGAGCCGCTAAAACACGACTTGTCTGAGACACATGGTTGATCAAATCGCTTGTTAGCTGTAGAGGTCGGCGAAAACTAGTGTCAGTTGTCACGCACTTAATGAGTCCATATAAACTGGTAATGGTCGTGCTTGTTTTCTTGGTTTTTGTTGTTGTTTTTTTGTTGTTGTTTTTTTTGCCTCTGTAATATGTCTCTCTCAACGTATAAACCTGTCCAATCAGATATGGACACTTGGTATAATGCAATGTGCATTTGCGCTTCAGTGCCACAGATTTGTGCAACTTTACGATGCTCCAATAGAGTGAAAATTGTAACGTCACTGGAGGTCTTAACAATCTGAGAACAACATGGACCGAGTCCATTCCCTTCGATCGGCCGCAGATTTTCGCATCCAGCAGTTGGTTAGAACCAAAACAGGCCCACTCTTCCATTCAGAGCAACATTATGCTGAGACACCTCACCCGTTCACGCGTTTAATATACTTTTGATATTCTTGAGAGGCTGTGAGATATGCATTGGTTAGTAACAGAAATTAGATGCTGAAGTGACATCACGATTTTTTCTACCTAAGTACCAGAAATTAGATGCTGGAAAAGAGAAGTGTCATCACGATTTTTTTTACCTAAGTACCAGAAATTAGATGCTAAAAAAGAAAAGTGACATCACGATTTTTTCTACCTAAGTACCAGAAATTAGATGCTATAAAAGAGAAGTGACATCACGATTTTCTCTACCTAAGTACCAAAAATTAGATGATATAATAGAAGTGACATCACGATTTTTTTCTACCTAAGTACCAGAAATTAGATGCTATAAAAGAGAAGTGACATCACGATTTTTTTCTGCCTACTCCTCTTCGGCAGGATGATGAGGAAAGCTTTAGTAAATCTAAAAAACTAAAATCAAGATTGTTTTTCAATCAATTGAAAGAAGTGTACATGGGTGATAGCGTCGGCACGATGGAATCCATATGTGCAACTAGAGATCACAACAGAAAAAAATTGTGATGTGACAAGTGGTTCTAAACAATCTAAGGAAAAATATAGAGGCCAGGCTTTCTTGATTTGCCGTATATCTTACATCATATAGTGGATTCTATTGACAACATGTGACTCCCATTCAGAGCTAGATTGACCTTGATCATTAAATCTTTTCAAAGCCTTTAGGACACTCTTGCTTATCAGGGCCGATCGGCTAAAGGGTAATAACAAAGCGTTGCGATGGGCTTGTGATGTCATCGCTTTATCTCCCTATTTTCAAGAGTGAACCAAAGTTGAATGATCTTTGCCAAACGGTCTTCACTTTCCGTGAAAACATTCCGTCTAGAATCAATTTTTATTGTTGGATCGATTGAAAAACAAAGAAAAGGCCTCTTCATGGAACGTTACTTGTTACGCAAATAAACAAGAATCCCAGTGGACCTGTGGTAAGGTGGGAAAAGAAGGTAGCATGCCGTGACAGCTAACAATCAATCGATGAGTGTAATTATAAAAACCGCGATTGTTCAAGAAATTAATAATTCAACCGCAAGCAGTGCATGAATTTGGTGTTTCTCCCTTAACAAAAGCGTTCGTTCTTTACTTATTGATTTGCAACATGTTCATTCAACTGTTCATTAAAAAAAAACTATAAAGCTTTCCTCTTTTGTTTTCTTTAAATTCGTTTTAACATTTAATCTTCGTGTCTTTACATCCAGGTGAAGGCTCTCATAGTCAGATAATAACTTTCCACCGTTCAGCTAGCCTGTAAATAGCTCTTCAACTCTAGCGAACTTTTATGTGAGACTCACCGAGTAAATCAGCACTGCTTGTTAATATTTCAAGACGATCGTTGCGTTAAGTATCGAACATGGTTTTTCTCATTACTTTTTACTCAATGCTATTTTGATCCAATACACGTTTTTCAACTCAAATCGACAAAATACTGGTTCCAAACGAATGCGATCTGTTTTGGAATTCTTAGCTGTGGGCCATGTAATCAAATTTGCTTGATTAAATTATTTTCAAAATCATGACAATTTTAAATTTCCATTTCCTGTGGATCTTTTGTTAGTCGCCACACGCAGTAAGTTTGTTGCTCTCTATGTATCCAATCATTCTTTCTCCGCTAAAACTTAGGCTGCAAAATAATATTAATCTGCAGTACTTTTATCATCTACGCCACTCGACCTGCCTTTTGAAATTAGTCTTTTTCTATTTTTCATAATCTGGATTTCTAATCAATCAGATATATATACCAGCAGAAAGAGAGAGAGAGAGAGAGACAGAGAGAGAGAGACAGAGAGAGACAGAGAGAGACAGAGACAGAGAGAGACAGAGAGAGACAGAGAGAGACAGAGACAGAGAGAGAGACAGAGAGAGACAGAGAGAGACAGAGAGAGAGACAGAGAGAGACAGAGACAGAGAGAGACAGAGAGAGACAGAGAGAGAGAGAGAGAGAGAAAGAGAACTTATAAATGTTTGCAAAATGATTTTGAAACTATGTTTTATTTCCAATGGAACTGGAGCTTAGATCAGAGTAGTGTAAGATTTGGAGTGCTGCACGGATTTTTCGGAATCCAACACGCCGCACTGCATGTATGAGAGGCTTGACGCATGCTCAGTCCGAAGTTTCCAGTCGCAGTCAAAATGCCAGGGCGACATGGTCAGCTCGGTACAGCTTCTGACGAGAATAAAAGCAATTTTCAAGGCCTCAATGACAGCTGATAGGAACAGGCTCTTCTACCAGATCTAGAGGCTTCAATGACAGCTGATAGGAACAGAGTCTTCTACCAGATCTAGAGGCTTCAATGACAGCTGATAGGAACAGGCTCTTCTACCAGATCTAGAGGCTTCAATGACAGCTGATAGGAACAGAGTCTTCTACCAGATCTAGAGGCCTCAATGACAGCTGATAGGAACAGAGTCTTCTACCAGATCTAGAGGCCTCAATGACAGCTGATAGGAACAGAGTCTTCTACCAGATCTAGAGGCTTCAATGACAGCTGATAGGAACAGGCTCTTCTACCAGATCTAGAGGCTTCAATGACAGCTGATAGGAACAGAGTCTTCTACCAGATCTAGAGGCCTCAATGACAGCTGATAGGAACAGAGTCTTCTACCAGATCTAGAGGCTTCAATGACAGCTGATAGGAACAGAGTCTTCTACCAGATCTAGAGGCCTCAATGACAGCTGATAGGAACAGAGTCTTCTACCAGATCTAGAGGCTTCAATGACAGCTGATAGGAACAGAGTCTTCTACCAGATCTAGAGGCCTCAATGACAGCTGATAGGAACAGAGTCTTCTACCAGATCTAGAGGCTTCAATGACAGCTGATAGGAACAGGCTCTTCTACCAGATCTAGAGGCTTCAATGACAGCTGATAGGAACAGAGTCTTCTACCAGATCTAGAGGCCTCAATGACAGCTGATAGGAACAGAGTCTTCTACCAGATCTAGAGGCTTCAATGACAGCTGATAGGAACAGGCTCTTCTACCAGATCTAGAGGCCTCAATGACAGCTGATAGGAACAGGCTCTTCTACCAGATCTAGAGGCTTCAATGACAGCTGATAGGAACAGAGTCTTCTACCAGATCTAGAGGCTTCAATGACAGCTGATAGGAACAGGCTCTTCTACCAGATCTAGAGGCTTCAATGACAGCTGATAGGAACAGGCTCTTCTACCAGATCTAGAGGCTTCAATGACAGCTGATAGGAACAGAGTCTTCTACCAGATCTAGAGGCTTCAATGACAGCTGATAGGAACAGGCTCTTCTACCAGATCTAGAGGCTTCAATGACAGCTGATAGGAACAGAGTCTTCTACCAGATCTAGAGGCCTCAATGACAGCTGATAGGAACAGGCTCTTCTACCAGATCTAGAGGCTTCAATGACAGCTGATAGGAACAGAGTCTTCTACCAGATCTAGAGGCTTCAATGACAGCTGATAGGAACAGGCTCTTCTACCAGATCTAGAGGCTTCAATGACAGCTGATAGGAACAGAGTCTTCTACCAGATCTAGAGGCTTCAATGACAGCTGATAGGAACAGGCTCTTCTACCAGATCTAGAGGCCTCAATGACAGCTGATAGGAACAGAGTCTTCTACCAGATCTAGAGGCCTCAATGACAGCTGATAGGAACAGAGTCTTCTACCAGATCTAGAGGCTTCAATGATAGCTGATAGGAACAGAGTCTTCTACCAGATCTAGAGGCCTCAATGACAGCTGATAGGAACAGGCTCTTCTACCAGATCTAGAGGCCTCAATGACAGCTGATAGGAACAGGCTCTTCTACCAGATCTAGAGGCCTCAATGACAGCTGATAGGAACAGGCTCTTCTACCAGATCTAGAGGCTTCAATGACAGCTGATAGGAACAGGCTCTTCTACCAGATCTAGAGGCCTCAATGACAGCTGATAGGAACAGAGTCTTCTACCAGATCTAGAGGCCTCAATGACAGCTGATAGGAACAGGCTCTTCTACCAGATCTAGAGGCTTCAATGAAGTCATTTCCAGAGCATTTTCTATGGCTTTGCGGGTTGTTTTTTTTTTTTTCCGAATTTAATGTTGCCTGTTTGTAAGTTATTATCAGTTCAATCAATTTTCTGTCTCCAATAGAAGCCATTTACTGTTTTAAAATTATTTCCTTCTCGGTAAGTATCGCTAACAGAATCTTAGGAGGTGTAATTCTCTTTGATCTAATTATGAACCAATATTTTTTCTTTAGGATCTAGATCTGTAGAATAGAAAAAATGTCGTTTTTTTTCCTTCCTTCACTGTAGAGGACTCTGAGAGAAACTCGAAAGACTTGAAACAATTTAGAACTTCCATTATCTACTTTATTGAATTTTCAAACGGCTTTAATCAATTTAGAACTATATTTACGGTTATCTTTTTTATTGAATTTTCGAAAGGCTTTCAACAATTAGAACTTCATTTACTGTTATCTTTTTTATTGAGTTTTTGAAAGGCTTTCAGCAATTAGAACTACATGCATTGTTATTTTTTTATTGAATTTTTGAAATGCTTTTAAACAATTTAGAACTACGTGTGCTGTTATTTTCTTTATTGAATTTTGAAAGGCTTTAAACAATTTAGAAGTAATATCATCTTAAAACAATTCGGAAACACTATTTTTCTTCATCTATTTTTAAAAGACTTTAACAACTTAGAGGTAATATTATCTTTTTTATGGAATTTTCAAAAGACTTTAAACAATTTAGTCTGGCTTTATTTGTCTAGGGGTATGAAAATATATACAGACAATCACACGACTCGTCCGTAGAAAATAAGTCTGAAGTCCGCTAGTAAAAATTGCAAACTGTTTAATCCAACACAAGAGGTTGACTCTATAATCAGAGTAGGTTGACTTAATAATCACTGTAGGTAGACTTGATATTGACTGACTGAACATAGTTTCGACTCTTATTTCTATAAAACTTTTGTCGAATCATCCAGAAAAGGAATTACATAAATCGTAAGAGAATATTCATAGTACACGTGATGAGTAATGCGCTAAAAATAACAACCAATCAGAACAAAGGTAAACAAGAAGTGACGAGACCATTACTATGCTAGAACTAGGTCAAAGATTCCAAAAGAATCTAGGTCATACAAGTGTGGGCTGTGTTCAATAAACAAGACTAAGTTCCTAGGCTTGAAATACAAACATTATGCAACTAAATAAGATAATGTACATAGATCTAGTCGATCCGCTACCCAATATTACTCAACTAAGCAGGGTGAGAAAAGCAACAGCAATAGATCACAGCACAATGCGTTATAAATCGCAATCCGTGGTTAGCGTCTCTTTAAATTTCAAGAATAACAAGTTTGCACAAAGTGGTTATATTTACTCTATACAGCGCTGGATTTTTTTGGATTTTTTTCGCTCAGTAATCAAATACTTAGGAATAGAGTGAGGACGATTGAATGGTAGAAGAATTTATAAGTTTTGGAGATGTCTCGTAAGCTGGGGCTTGGATACTATTATTTTTAGATCCAATCTTCTGATGGTTTTGATTCAGACTGAAGATACAATTTTATACATTTTCATTCGCTTTTCATCTGTCCATGATGTAGCGTAGAATGAAGTTTCCTGCTCCTTGTCTTGACTTGACAACAATATAGAACTTATGAAAATGGAATGAGATTTTTTTTAATGTACTAAATAATCAATCACAAGGTTCAATAATTAAATTTGCAAAAATAGTTTAAAAGAATTGATCAAGCAACCGAAGTTGTACTGGATCATTACAAAGGCCATATCTATTTCCGATAGGCTTCATTTCAAATGGTTTTACCTTTTACATTATGCAGTGCTTTACTTGCTATGTTTGAAAAATCCAGTTCTTTTCTTCTCTAAAGACAATTTAGTGTTCTTTAAATTTTAACTATATTTTAAAAATAAGTTTGGTGTCATCCTTTTCTTTCTTTTTTTTTTTTTCGTAATCTAAATTACCTTGCGCTCTTGTCCTCTTAATAATTACAGCAGCAACAAGAACCAACCACTCAAGGCAGAGTTAGTTTCTGCTATGATACCGGCGCAACCACTGCTGGTTGTACTGCCACAGCCTCAGCTGGTTGTACTGGCGCAACCCCAGTTGGTTGTACTGGCGCAACCCCAGCTGGTTGTATTGGCGCAAGCTCTGCTGGTTGTACTGCCGCAGCCACAGCTGGTTGTACCGGCGCAACCATAGCTGGTTGTACTGGCGCATCCACATCTGGTTGTACTGGCGCAACCACTGCTGATTGTACTGCCGCAGCCTCAGTAGCGTCATAAATCACTGGATGGTGTGACAAGGGACTCGAGAGGGACCGTGTTGTCGACACTACGAATTATTTAGATTGTTGCAGAGCATTGTGAGGTTGTTTTTTTTCAGCATTTCAATTATGATGAAAACAAAAGAAAAAAGTATGTCGGAAACCTGTGGAAACGTATAGGCATAGAAACCGAAATCATTAACAACTCAAATTCGTATCGAAGAAATATTAAATATCCGAACACAACTTATATAAATTTGTTTTATTATTTTTTTTTTTTTTTTTTTTTTTTTTTTTTTTTGTTGCTGTTAAAGTGTGTGTGTGTGTGTGTTTTTTTTTTTAATCTTTTTTTTTTATTATTATTTTTGTTCCTGTTAAAGTGTTTGTTTATAGCCAGGGATTTGCACCCTTATTTATTTTGGTCATCCACCTTTCAAGGATATTAATTCTATTTTCCTTCAGATCTTTTTTGCTTAGTCGAGTAAAATATTTCTTGAACATCAAAGAACTTTATGGAAATCAATTTCAGTGATTTATGTGCAGGCTTTTGAGCTCTTTAGTTTTGCTTTTAATTAACAAATATCACTTTGGTCGATTGCGAACTTCTTTTTCAAACTGGAATATTAAATTAAAAGAAGAGAGAAAGAGAGAGAGAGACAGAGAGAGAGAGAAGAGAGAAAGACAGAGAGAGACAGAGAGAGAGGAGGAGGAGGGGGAGGGGGGGGGGTCAAAGGACCCAAAGGAACCATATTTACTTGTCACATGATAATTAATTCTAACGGAACGGAGCTTGCCTTGTTCAGGTACTAGAGGTTAATGGGACGCCCATGTTACTCAATGCTCTGGGCTAACGGGACCTTCTGTGTTCCTTCCTTGAAACGGTGCTACATGTTAATGAAATACCCTGTATTTCCTCTGTCACACAATGTTCTGGGCTAACGGGACCTTCTGTGTTCCTTCCTTGAAACGGTGCTACATGTTAATGAAATACCCTGTATTTCCTCTGTCACACAATGTTCTGGGCTAAACAGACCTTGTTTTGTCCTTCCCTTAATCGGTGTTAGATTATTGAGACACCCTGTTCTCCTGTCACGGAATGCTCTGAGCTTAACGGACCTATTTCATTCCTTCCGTCAATTAGTGCTAGAGGTTAACGGGGCGCCCTGTCCTACCTGTGTCACGTAATGCCCTGGGCTGACGGGACCCTGTTCCCCTTCTGCTTAACAGCGTGTGGTTATTGAGACACCCTGTATACCTCTCACCCAATGTCTGGGCGAACAGGACCTTGTTTTCCCTTCCGTGAAACAGTGCTAAAGGTTAGTGAGACGCCCTGTATACCTCTCACCCAATGTCTGGGCGAACAGGACCTTGTTTTCCCTTCCGTGAAACAGTGCTAAAGGTTAGTGAGACGCCCTGTATACCTCTCACCCAATGTCTGGGCGAACAGGACCTTGTTTTCCCTTCCGTGAAACAGTGCTAAAGGTTAGTGAGACGCCCTGTATACCTCTCACCCAACGTCTGGGCGAACAGGACCTTGTTTTCCCTTCCGTGAAACAGTGCTAAAGGTTAGTGAGACGCCCTGTATACCTCTCACCCAATGTCTGGGCGAACAGGACCTTGTTTTCCTTTCCGTGAAACAGTGCTAAAGGTTAGTGAGACGCCCTGTATACCTCTCACCCAATGTCTGGGCGAACAGGACCTTGTTTTCCTTTCCATGAAACAGTGCTAAAGGTTAGTGAGACGCCCTGTTCTTCAACTGTCGCACAATTCTCTGGGCTAATGGGAGCTTTTGTGCCCCTTCCATGAAACGGTGCTAGAGGTTAACGACATGCCCTGTTCTACCCCAGTCATTCCATGCTCTGGGCTAAGCGGACCTTTTTTCCCCTCCACCAAACGGTGCTAGAGGTTAATAAGTAAAATGACCAATACTTCCTGTCCCAAAATGCTCTGGGCTAAACGGAATTTTTTTTCCCCCTCCGCCAAACGGTGCTAGAGGTTAACGACATGCCCTGTTCTACCCCAGTCATTCCATGCTCTGGGCTAAGCGGACCTTTTTTCCCCTCCACCAAACGGTGCTAGAGGTTAATAAGTAAAATGACCTATACTTCCTGTCCCAAAATGCTCTGGGCTAAACGGAATTTTTTTTCCCCCTCCGCCAAACGGTGCTAGAGGTTAACGACATGCCCTGTTCTACCCCAGTCATTCCATGCTCTGGGCTAAGCGGACCTTTTTTCCCCTCCGCCAAACGGTGCTAGAGGTTAATAAGTAAAATGACCTATACTTCCTGTCCCAAAATGCTCTGGGCTAAACGGAATTTTTTTTCCCCCTCCGCCAAACGGTGCTAGAGGTTAACGACATGCCCTGTTCTACCCCAGTCATTCCATGCTCTGGGCTAAGCGGACCTTTTTTCCACTCCGCCAAACGGTGCTAGAGGTTAATAAGTAAAATGACCTATACTTCCTGTCCCAAAATGCTCTGGGCTAAACGGAATTTTTTCCCCCTCCGCCAAACGGTGCTAGAGGTTAACGACATGCCCTGTTCTACCCCAGTCATTCCATGCTCTGGGCTAAGCGGACCTTTTTTCCCCTCCACCAAACGGTGCTAGAGGTTAATAAGTAAAATGACCTATACTTCCTGTCCCAAAATGCTCTGGGCTAAACGGAATTTTTTTCCCCCTCCGCCAAACGGTGCTAGAGGTTAACGACATGCCCTGTTCTACCCCAGTCATTCCATGCTCTGGGCTAAGCGGACCTTTTTTCCCCTCCGCCAAACGGTGCTAGAGGTTAATAAGTAAAATGACCTATACTTCCTGTCCCAAAATGCTCTGGGCTAAACGGAATTTTTTTTCCCCCTCCGCCAAACGGTGCTAGAGGTTAACGACATGCCCTGTTCTACCCCAGTCATTCCATGCTCTGGGCTAAGCGGACCTTTTTTCCCCTCCACCAAACGGTGCTAGAGGTTAATAAGTAAAATGACCTATACTTCCTGTCCCAAAATGCTCTGGGCTAAACGGAATTTTTTTCCCCCTCCGCCAAACGGTGCTAGAGGTTAACGACATGCCCTGTTCTACCCCAGTCATTCCATGCTCTGGGCTAAGCGGACCTTTTTTCCCCTCCGCCAAACGGTGCTAGAGGTTAATAAGTAAAATGACCTATACTTCCTGTCCCAAAATGCTCTGGGCTAAACGGACTTTTTTTCCCCTCCGCCAAACGGTGCTAGAGGTTAACGACATGCCCTGTTCTACCCCAGTCATTCCATGCTCTGGGCTAAGCGGACCTTTTTTCCCCTCCACCAAACGGTGCTAGAGGTTAATAAGTAAAATGACCTATACTTCCTGTCCCAAAATGCTCTGGGCTAAACGGAATTTTTTTCCCCCTCCGCCAAACGGTGCTAGAGGTTAACGACATGCCCTGTTCTAGCCCAGTCATTCCATGCTCTGGGCTAAGCGGACCTTTTTTCCCCTCCGCCAAACGGTGCTAGAGGTTAATAAGTAAAATGACCTATACTTCCTGTCCCAAAATGCTCTGGGCTAAACGGAATTTTTTTCCCCCTCCGCCAAACGGTGCTAGAGGTTAACGACATGCCCTGTTCTACCCCAGTCATTCCATGCTCTGGGCTAAGCGGACCTTTTTTCCCCTCCGCCAAACGGTGCTAGAGGTTAATAAGTAAAATGACCTATACTTCCTGTCCCAAAATGCTCTGGGCTAAACGGACCTTTTTTCCCCTCCGCCAAACGGTGCTAGAGGTTAACGACATGCCCTGTTCTACCCCAGTCATTCCATGCTCTGGGCTAAGCGGACCTTTTTTCCCCTCCACCAAACGGTGCTAGAGGTTAATGACATACCTTGTTCTTCTGGCACACGATGTTTTGGGCTAACGGGACCTTTTTCCCCCTTCCGTTAAACGGTGCTAGAGGTTAATGAGATGCCCTGTTCTTCTGGCACACGATGTTTTGGGCTAACGGGACCTTTTTCCCCCTTCCGTTAAACGGTGCTAGAGGTTAATGAGATGCCCTGTTCTTCCAATGTCACATAATGTTAATGCTCTGGACTAATGCTGGGATCTACTCGATATTTTACCACCAGTCGAGTATCGAGTATCGAGTCCCGTGACTCAGTGTGCCGCGGGCACGGTGCGCCCGATCCGTGGAGCGGTAAACTCCGATCCGAAGGTCTGAATCTAGGCACTCGGGACTGAATGAGGGAGACGACTCTAGAGTCACATAGAGTAGCAACTGGAAGCGCACATGTCAAACACTGAATGAGGGAGACGACTCTAGAGTCACATAGAGTAGCAACTGGAAGCGCACATGCCAAACACTGAATGAGGGAGATGACTCTAGAGTCACATAGAGTAGCAATTGGAAGCGCACATGCCAAACACTGAATGAGGGAGATGACTCTAGAGTCATATAGAGTAGCCACTGGAAGCGCACATGCCAAACACTGAATGAGGGAGACGACTCTAAAGTCACATAGAGTAGCAACTGGAAGCGCACATGCCAAACACTTCCCGGCACCTTTGTAAACACACATACACAGACATACCCACAAGCTGCCTGTTCTCAGTGCACAGTCTACAGTATCATATACGACCTTTGACTGGTGCAGTCTGCATTGATTGACGGTATAGGCCTAAAACAAACCTCGCATTAATTGCGGTCTCGGACTATGAGGAGTGTCATTATTCTTCTGTTGATCTTTTTTTTATTATCATTCCAATTCGTTATTTTCCCTCTCCATCTCCCATCTCCCCCTCACTCTCCCTCTGCCCCCCTAAATTTCCCTTGTGCCATAGAGTAGTGCAGAGTGATGTCTGGCGGGAAGTCTATTACAAACATCACATGTCAGCTGTAGAAAAAAATAAATCCTCTTTGTATAACGTAAAAAAATACGGGACATGGTCTCGATCTCTACTATGACACAAATTGTAGAAGGTTTTCAATGTTAATCATCTCAGTCTACATACGAAAATGGTGAAAGTGAAACATTCTTGAAAAAGTTAACTCTTTTCATGTTAAGGATTAAAAAAAACAATTTTTAATTCTTTATAATGCCAAAATATGTTATGCTACATTGAATGGGAGATGCCATGATTTTTGACTGGGGATATCATTTTCTTCAATGGCAATACGACACATGATAAACTTCGAGAGCTGTTTTAACAAGATGCCAATTTACAAGAGTTCTGAATCCAGCCCATAATCCTGAACTAGCTTTACCTTTTTTTTCAACTTTTGTCCTCACCTCGGACCCTATTCTAAAGTTCGTCACATTAAACGTGTCATGGACTTTTGTCCTCACCTCGGACCCTGTTCTAAAGATCGTCACATTAAACGCGTCATGGACTTTTGTCCTCACCTCGGACCCTGTTCTAAAGTTCGTCACATTAAACGTGTCATGGACTTTTGTCCTCACCTCGGACCCTATTCTAAAGATCGTCACATTAAACGTGTCATGGACTTTTGTCCTCACCTCGGACCCTATTCTAAAGATCGTCACATTAAACGTGTCATGGACTTTTGTCCTCACCTCGGACCCTATTCTAAAGATCGTCACATTAAACGTGTCGGACCCTATTCTAAAGATCGTCACATTAAACGTGTCGCGTCACCTCGGACCTATTCTCACCTCGGACCCTGTTCTAAAGATCGTCACATTAAACGTGTCATGGACTTTTGTCCTCACCTCGGACCCTATTCTAAAGTTCGTCACATTAAACGTGTCATGGACTTTTGTCCTCACCTCGGACCCTATTCTAAAGTTCGTCACATTAAACGTGTCATGGACTTTTGTCCTCACCTCGGACCCTATTCTAAAGTTCGTCACATTAAACGTGTCATGGACTTTTGTCCTCACCTCGGACCCTATTCTAAAGTTCGTCACATTAAACGTGTCATGGACTTTTGTCCTCACCTCGGACCCTATTCTAAAGTTCGTCACATTAAACGTGTCATGGACTTTTGTCCTCACCTCGGACCCTATTCTAAAGTTCGTCACATTAAACGTGTCATGGACTTTTGTCCTCACCTCGGACCCTGTTCTAAAGTTCGTCACATTAAACGTGTCATGGACACAGTGGGATGAAAGAAGGAGATAAACTTTTGTCCTCACCTCGGACCCTATTCTAAAGTTCGTCACATTAAACGTGTCATGGACACAGTGGGATGAAAGAAGGAGATAAAGCACAGCGAAAGTTGAATTGTAAAAATTATTTTATTATTTGCAGAAATATATGGATCACAAAGAAGCTTTATAAAGATCTTTATATTTACTTTCCAAGACAATTTAAAGTTCCTTCAAATTAGGTCTAAAAACAGAGCTCAGACTACGGGACTAAAAAAAAGGAATATTATAAACTTAACATATAAACGTTTCGCCTTTTATTTTGGCTTCTTCAGAACAGACATGGTGTTTTTGCTTTTCTATTTGGGTTCAAATTAGGTGTAATTATTATTATTTCAAAAACATAAAACCCTAATCAAAAATGTTAATGAGAATGCAATAGTTTTGCGCTGATATTTATATTTTTATTAGATAGATTTTGTACCTTTTATAACCCTCAAGGTTATATTGCTTTTATCTTTGTATAATAAACGATACATAGGTCCGTGCCATAACCTGCGAATATTTCAGAGTTTATTTCGATCATGCCCAACAATGCCTTCTGAATTGAATTTTTTTTAACCATATAGACGTTGGTATCATTTTCATATACTTTACATTCGTCACCGTTTTTTCCTCTTCCTGCAGTAAATACAAGATATCTTATTACCCTATCTCAGAGCGTTCAACATGTTCCTCGGTTGAGCTGTCTTAGGTGCGGAACTACGGGAACTTAAATTGCCCTGAACTACAAGATGTAGCCGCTTAAAAAGACCATTAATGGCCAACCGCACTACCACTCCTTAAAAAGAAATAAATAAAAAAAATTCAAAGCAGTTATGTAGCAACAGATTCAGCAGTAGCAGCAGTAACGGTAGCTGTAAAAAAATAAGTAATAGTTCTACTAGCAGCAGCTGCAGCAGCAGCAGTAGTAATAGTAGTAGTAGTAGTAGTAGTAGTAGTAGTAGTAGTAGTAGTAGTAGTAGTAGTAGTAGTAGTAGTAGTAGTAGTAGTAGCAGTAGCAGCAGCAGCAGCAGTGGTAGTAATAGTAGAAGTAGCAGTACCAGCACAGCAGCAGCAGCAGTACTGCTACTACTACTACTACTACTACTACTACTACTACTACTACTACTACTACTACTACTACTACTACTACTACTACTACTACTACTTCTACTACTCTATGGGCTTCATAACAATAATGAAGAGGGAATCTGACAAGTGTGACCCCAAAATACCTTGTCACTGCATCACGACAAAGTAAAAATCCCACACTGTGGTGACTCCTTGTGTCCAACATTAAGGTTATGAGGAAACTGTACTCGGGAACAGCTGCGGGTGATAAACCCAGGATCAAAAAACTGACTTTGCTCCACGGTTGATTGAAGCTGAGTCAGCTGGGATGTGACTCTAGTGTTGGATCTCGTGCAGTCCTCCTTACCTCCCTTAGATCTATCCTAAATTTCATATAAAAATACTGTGATAACCTGATGTCACTTTCAATTTACATGTCGCGAGATGCCAGTCCATGTGTGGTGATCTTTGATACCTTTGTCAGATTCTCTTCGTTAAAAATAAAATTAATTTTTCCTCTTCGTGAATTAAATGCACCTACCAAACCCAATTTCGAAGTATTTTTTTTATGCTTACACCATAGATACAATTACATCACATCAGAATGTTCTGCACTCGCTATCTATTTATCTGGAATTATCCAATGAGACTGAGCACCGTGTTCAGCAAATACTTCCTGTAACATGTAATCGTTGACAATTAAGAGAACATGTATCAATTTTAATTAAGCTTGGCCGACATACGTGATAATGAAGTAAGCGAAGTAAATAAAAGGCGGACATTTCAAACCTAGTCTTCATATCTTGACGACATCGTCTGATTGGTTGCAAGTTGATGTAAGTATATTAAGATCCATTTTATAACCACACTTTTCTGATCTTATATCGTTCTCTCTCTCTCTCTCTCTCTCTCTCTCTCTCTCTCTCTCTCTCTCTCTCTCTCTCTCTCTCTCTCTCTCTCTCTCTCTCTCTCTCTCTCTCTCTCTTTCTCTCTTTCTCTCTCTATTTCTCTTTCACTCTCTCTCTCTCTCTCTCTCTCTCTCTCTCTCTCTCTCTCTTTCTCTCTCTATTTCTCTCTCTGTCTCTCTCTCTCTTTTTTCTCTATCTGTCTCTCTCTGACTCTGGTCTGTCGGTCCATCTCCCTGCCTCTCTATCTTCCATTTAGCGATTTTTCTCTGTTTCAGCCATTTATAACTTCCCTTCCCTCGGTTTCACTTATTTTCTTTTTCTCACTTTTTTCTTATCTTCTTTATTGTCAGTTCTTCTCTATTTGTCTTTAAAATCTCCCCCTCTCACTTCCTCTCTCAGTGCTGCCCATTTTGATTGTCTTTATCATATTTCTTTCTGTCCATCTGCATTACCGTTTTAATTTATAACTGTCTCATAAACCTTTCTCTCTCTCTCTCTCTCTCTCTCTCTCTCTCTCTCTCTCTCTCTCTCTCTCTCTCTCTCTCTCTCTCTCTCTCTCTCTCTCTCTCTTTCTTTCTTTCTCTCTCTCTATCTATCTATCTATCTATCTATCTATCTCTATCTCTCTCCCTCTCTCCCTCTTTCTCTCCCTCTCTCTCTCTAACTCTCTTTCGCTTTCTTTCTTTCCCCCTTTCTAACTGTCTTTTGTCCCACTTTGTAAGCATCTATTCTCTGTCTCTATCCCTCTTTGTGCTTATCTTTCGCTATCTCTCTATCTCTCTATCCTTTATCTCTCCATGTCTCTTAAACAAGCGACTTTTGTCCCCATCGCTCGTGGAAAAAAGTCGGAATCAAATCAATTGAAGAAATTGAGCTCATTCGATTAATTTAAAAAAAATAATACTATAATGACATGCTGTATGTAGAATTGCTTGTTTCAAGAGAGACTTTTTCCTCTTTATCTAGAACTTTCCAGAAAATAAACCCGGAGTCATCATGAAGGCTGTTCTTGTCCTCTGTTTGACCATGGCCCTTTTGTTCGTGGCTGTTAATGCTGATTATGGTACGTGTTAAGGCTACCAGTTGGCTCGAACTACTTTCAAGATCTTAAACATAACGAAATGGTTTTGGTCCTAAATGATATCTAAAAATACTTTCAAGATCTTCAACATAACGAAATGATTTTGTAACTAAAAGATACCTTGAAATACTTTCACAATCTTCAACATAACGAAATGGTTTTGGTCCTAAAAGATATCTTGAAATACTTTCACCATCTTCAACATAACGAAATGGTTTTGGTCCGAAAAGATATCTTGAAATACTTTCAAGATCTTAAACATAATGAAATGGTTTTGGTCCGAAAAGATATCTTGAAATTCTTTCAAGATCTTAAACATAACGAAATGGTTCTGGTCCTAAAAGATATCTTGAAATACTTTCACCATCTTCAACATAACGAAATGGTTTTGGTCCGAAAAGATATCTTGAAATACTTTCAAGATCTTAAACATAATGAAATGGTTTTGGTCCGAAAAGATATCTTGAAATTCTTTCAAGATCTTAAACATAACGAAATGGTTCTGGTCCTAAAAGATATCTTGAAATACTTTCAAGATCTTCAACATTAAAGCTTTTCAAATCTCGTAAATGAGTCATTTGTTACTACCATCAAGATTTCAAGACTGAAGGTCTTTCAATGGTTTTAGGTTGATTTTTTTTTTATTTTTTTTTGTGTGTGTGGTTTTTTTTCAGACCAAAGCCATTTGGTTAGAAAGCATCCATAAATGCTCCAACTTAAAAAAGCAGTCCTTCTTTACAGGCATTAAGAAGTCTGTGCTGACCGCTATCCTTAAAAAGCATGAAGATTATCTGCGTTTAAAATCTTTAGAAGAAAAGAAAAAAAACTTTCAACCATCGCTGCGTATAAAAATGATACTAATTTACCTGTCGAATTTTGAAAAGATTTACTTGTTTTATAGCGATCACTATTGGGATGTATTGGAAGATTAGACTAAAAGTAATCAAAACGCATATATCAGATGGTAAAGGCTTCAGTTTGTAAATTTGCAAGTTCTCATAAGAAAAAATATGGTCAAAGCCGTTTCTTTATTTGCTCTTGAAAGTAAAATTGAACAAAAGTTATCGCCTACACTCAAAAGTAAAAAAAGAACTTTGTCAAAACATAAAATTAAAAAAATTTAATGAAGACTTTACATCCTAATATGTAATTTTACTGTAAAATTAATGACAACTTTCGCAAGATTCTAAAGCAAAGTAAAAATGGCAGTTGTAATTTTCAAGTAGAAGCAACAATAGCAACCTTAGGATACCTCCAACAGAAGCTGAATATCGAAAACCAGTCTCCTTCCTTGCTAGTAAAAACCTTTCACTCTCTATGTACACCACTGTAGCCAAAATCTACCACTATCTATGCACACACCTGCAGCCAAAATCTACCACTGTCTATTCACACCCTTGCAGCCAAAATCTACAACTCTCTATGTACACCCTTTCAGCCAAAACCTACCAATATGTACACCCTTGTAGCCAAAACCTACCACTATGTACACCCCTGCAGCCAAAACCTACCACTCTCTATGTACACCCCTACAGCCAAAATCTACCACTCTCTATGTACACCTTGCAGCCACAACCTACCACTCTCTATGTACACCCCTGCAGCCAAAACCTACCACTCTCTATGTACACCCTTGCAGCCAAAACCTACCGCTCTCTATGTACACCCCTGCAGCCGAAACCTACCACTCTCTATGTACACCCTTTCAGCCAAAACCTACCAATATGTACACCCTTGCAGCCAAAACCTACCACTATGTACACCCCTGCAGCCAAAACCTACCACTCTTTATGTACACCCCTACAGCCAAAATCTACCACTCTCTATGTACACCCTTGCAGCCAAAACCTACCACTCTCTATGTACACCCCTGCAGCCAAAACCTATCACTCTCTATGTCCACCCTTGCAGCCAAAACCTACCACTATGTACACCCTTGCAGCCAAAACCTACCACTATGTACACCCTTGCAGCCAAAACCTACCACTCTCTATGTACACCCTTGCAGCCAAAACCTACCACTCTCTATGTACACCCCTGCAGCCAAAACCTACCACTATGTACACCCCTGCAGCCAAAACCTACCACTCTCTATGTACACCCTTGCAGCCAAAACCTACCACTCTCTATGTACAGTCCTGCAGCCAAAACCTACCACTCTCTATGTACACTCTTGCAGCCAAAACCTACCACTCTCTATGTACACCCTTGCAGCCAAAACCTACCACTATGTACACCCTTGCAGCCAAAACCTACCTCTCTTTATATACACCCATTCAGCCAAAACCTACCATCCTCATTGCACACCTTGCTATTATATATCATCCATTTCTGAAAGGATCTTTCTTGTATTGTGCTTGTATGTTTCAGGCTGCCTGTCAGGGCAGACCACCTGTAAGGACAGACCAGAACAGAGGATCGACCATAAAAGCTTGCTTCGCTGCTGCTCAGGAGATGTCCACCATCTCGTCCTCTACGACAACAACGACTGTGTGTGTGTAGAATAACCCGCGGTAGGTCAGGCAAGAGAAATATGTCGATTTGTTTTTCCAAATCTCGATATGACAAACCAGATAATACCTTACAATATTCATCTTTGTAAAGATTCTTTAAACGAGTATTAAAAGTGAACTGCCTTGGGAAACTTCATAACATTTTCGTTTAAAATTTTTGTTCTAAATATGGTGCACAGAAACTGATAATAATCATAATCAAACTATAAACTGCAGAAACTTTATTAAATGAATAAAATAAAGAAAACATTACTTGCTGCTTTATGATAATAGTACCATTAATACCACAACAATGACTACTACAATACTTGCTGCTTTATGATAATAATACCATTAATACCACAACAATGACTACTACAATACTTGCTGCTTTATGATAATAATACCATTAATACCACAACAATGACTACTACAATACGCCCATATTGCTTCAAAATTTTCTTTCTTGCATTTCGATTACATTTTTATTTCAGCATATCAGGATTTTCGAGACGAACTTCTCCTAAAATCGACTTTATTAGAATTGGACAAAGCGAGCCAGGTTGTTCTATCAGGCTACGATTCATGAAATTTCAGCAATAAAAAATGTTTAGACAAAGCACCTGTTCCTTCTTTTTTTGTTCTTTTCATTCTGACATGTGAGACTTGAACTTAGACGCCAGGCGGCTCAGGCCAGTGCGCGTTCGACTGATCACAAGGAGTTCTTCAGATGGAACGCTAGCTTTGTTTAACCATTTTTGATATTTGTTTCGCTAGGATGCGCCTGTATACCTTGTGATAAATAAGTTCATGTAACGAAAGGCAAATTTGAAAAAAAAAATGATTTAGAGCTTCAGACATAGTCGAAATTCAGATTAAATTTGTCTATTTTCATATAGAGACAATGTTAATGAGGCCGAGGTCTGCACACTGCAAGGCGGGCTCTACAAGCTGATGGATAAAGCAATGACTTAGATGAATGGATGAATTTTTGTTTCTTTCAGAAGTATATAGTCTAAAACGTAAATATACATAGGATTGGATATTTAAATGCCGACATCTTCAAATACCGTGATTTGCTTTTCTTTCCTGCGAAAATTCCTATCATCAACTGGTCGGTGATTTCACGAACCCCTTCCCAAAGGTTTAAACCTTTTTAGGAAAGCTTAGTCTCTGAGCAGGAGAAAACCCCTGAAATAAGGAGCACAGCAGTCAAGAAACCTTCGCACTAATCCAACTGTTATCATGGGCGACTTGAGGATGCTATGAGAAAATATGTTAGAGAAAAGTATAATCAACAGAAATGGGACAGAAGAAAATTAGAAAGGGGGAAAGGAATAAGGCAAAAACAGAGAGAGAGAGAGAGAGAGAGAGAGAGAGAGAGAGAGAGAGAGAGAGAGAGA
>JAWDGP010002278.1:285000-302401 GCA_033675545.1 Elysia crispata
TTTATAATTACGGGACAAAAAAATAGAAATAACAAAACTACTATCAATTTAACATATAGATATTTCACTTTGTAAGCTTGCTCAGTATTATTACAAAATCCTGTAATAATTGTAAAATACTGACGAAGCTTACAAAGGGAAACGTTTGTGTGTTAAATTGAAAATAGTTTTGTTATTTCCTTTTTTGTTCCGTAATTATAAAGTTGTGTGCCTATTTCCTTTTAGACCTTGTATATATATATATATATATATGTGTGTGTGTGTGTGTGTGTATCTTAACAAAGAAGGCAGTCAAACAACGAAAGAGCACGGGATAGAAAAAGCTAGACTTATGGATCTAAAGACGCAAGTGATTGTTAATGAAATACTCGAAAAGTACACCCAATAACAAACCCAGATCTAACTCCAGACCTACAAATAGAACAAAGTTGTAAAAACAAATTTTAAGTCCTTCACTCTCTCTTCTTTTTTCTCTCCTCATTTTTAAAATATGTTTTTCTCCTAAATTCTCTCTCTCTCTCTCTCTCTCTCTCTCTCTCTCTCTCTCTCTCTCTCTCTCTCTCTCTCTCTCTCTCTCTCTCTCTCTCTCTCTCTCTCTCTCTCACTCTCACTCTCTCTGTCTTCCTGTTTGTATGGCCGTCTGTATAGTTCCCTTTTGGATTGTACTTGTCTACTTTTTTGTTTCTATCTTCAATATATCTCTTTCATTTCCTCCCGCACTTTGTCTTTCAATTACGCCCCACTTTGCCTACCTCTCCCAAGTGAAACAAAGTATATCTGATGTTAACGTCATGATGCCAGTATACTCCGACCCGGCATGGCGACAACTTGGCTTTGGAAATTAAAGATGAAATGTCGCCATTTTTATCCTATTTACTGCCTTGTAATGTTTATGGAAAAGGAAAAAATAGGCAAAGGTCTTTGATTAAATACATTGTGATATCAACTAATATAAAAATTTCAAATATTCTATTGGAGTTACACCTGGGAATGGTATTCTCGTTTAAAAAGTTTCAAAAACATTGTTTCCATTGCGTACGATTCCTGCCTTGCAAAGAAAATGTAATTAAAAAAAAAAGATAAAATAAAAATAATTCTACTCACACACAACAACAGATGCTGTTAAACTGGTAAGGTCTTATCTGGAGGAAATCCTGTCTGCTATAAGAAATCGGAAAACAAGAATTATGCTGGAACATTGGTTTTCGTTAACCAATTTTTTAAAAACTTCAACTCATATCGATCCATTTCTAAATGTAAGAAAATTATCATCGACAGCTAGCTTTATTTATTTTTTTTTGCTTGTTTAAAGTGAATGTATCGAAACTATAGAGACTAACCTGAGTGAAAGAAGTTTTTTTGCCATTAGGCACTTGTTCGATTTCTGAGTTAGAACTTCTCACCTTAGCTTAAAGAAGCTTAGTTTACAACAAGCGGGACGTCCATAATCTTTTGAAAAAGTGGTTTTTGCTTATCAATCCTGTTCAATTCCAGGAAAGTAAATTATCTTCCTGGAATGTCATAAAGTTGTTTTAGCACCCACGGAAAGAAGGCAATTTTTCAAAATCACCAGTCTATTTTTGTTGTTAGCTTGTTGGTTTTTTTTTTTTTGTTTTGTTTTGTGTTTTTTTTTTTAATAGCCGACTTCTGATTTTCCACTGATGCCATGATTTGATAAATATAAGCATACATTTTGAAAGTTGCACTGTCCGTATTTTTGGTTGTAGTTTTTTTAATTATTTTTTTTTTTTGTCACATAAGCAGCTCTACCATTTCTAAGATGAGAAAATATGTCTGATCCCACTTGAATGTAAAGATGAAGAGAAAGCGTCCCGAATAAAGCCCGCAGTCTCTTGCCTTTTTTTTCCATCCCAAATACAAAAAAGGCTCAGCTGAGCATCATTGTCAACAACGTCGCTTTAGCCTTGTTTACTTGACGGATTTGGTAGAATACGCTAAACCATCGGGGAAAAATCATCAACAAACCAAAACCCAATCTACTGTCTGAGCCAAAACAAACAGGTTTTATCAGCACAGCGGTGGTGTCTGAGTGCTCTGTGGACTCTAAACATTACCTTAGTTTGAAGGAAAACTGAATCGAGGGAGAGCCATTTGGTAGAGGATGTAGGACATACCGTTAAACTTTGTCTCTTGGTTTCACGTCTTTGTCCTGTTTGCAGGTCTGGAGTTAGATCTGGGTTTGTGATTGATTCTCCTTTTCTCTGTATTTAATTATCAATCACTTGCATTTACACAAGTCCAACTTGGTCTCTCCCAGCCTCTATCATTGTTTGACTGTCTTCTGTCTTTAGAGAGAGAGAGATAGAGAGAGAGAGAGAGAGAGAGAGAGAGAGAGAGAGAGAGAGAGAGAGAGAGAGAGAGAGAGAGAGAGCCAGTCAAACAGTTAGAGTAAAAGAGTCAGAGATTAAGCTTCCTGCAAAATAAAATTATTTTTATTTTCAATTAAATAATTTTGGCTTCAGCTTTTTCGCGTATGTCTTAGAAGCTTGATCCCTTCATATTATCATTTTTTCGGCTCGTAAAGAATAACTGTTTAAGTCAAACTTTCATTACTTTCAAAAAATAATTCCAAAGAGAAAGAGTGAAAGAGAGAGATGATGATGATGATGATGATGATAATGATGATGATGATGATGATGATGATGATGATGGTGATGATGATGATGATGATAAGGGGACAAAGAAATCTTGTGTTTTGAATCATATTTATCTTTTCAAGTAAAGCAGAACTAAAAGAAAATGAATGTATCATATGGATTGGCTATTTCTTCATTGTTACTGTTGTTGTTCTTGAGTTTGAATTGGTGCCGCTGCTCCTGCTAATATTGTTACTGTTGTTGTTGTTGTTGTTGTTGTTGTTGTTGTTGTTGTTGTTGTTGTTGTTAATGTTGTTGCCTCCTATTGTAGACTCAAACTAATCGAGAAATGGCGTCAGACAAAGATTTATATATCCATCTAAGTCATTTTTTAATTTATCAGCACATAGAGTTTGTCCGAATATAAAAATAGACACTAAAATCTACATTTTGATTACGTCACAAGTTCTAAATCTTTTTATGTAAATTAACTTTTCGTTGCTTTTATTTTCTAAATCATAACAAAATATACCGAATACAGTTTCTTTATGAAAAAATAAGTATAATACTGGTTAAAATGAAATCTTAACCTGTGCGAGCCATTCTTTAATCAAAAGATCTCCTTGAGCCCAGTCTAACACTTAACCGACGGAGTTATCTGGCGTCTGAATACGAATTCTCAGACGTCACAATGAAAAGAAATAAAGAAGGAAAAGCTGTTTTGTCTAGACAATTTTTATTGCAGAAGATTCATGATTCATAGACCAAAAAGAACAATCTGGTTCACTTTGTCCATTTCTAATGAAGTCGATTTCAAAAGGAAGCTGGACTGGAAAATCCTGAGATGCTGAAATGAAGAAATAAGGGAATCTAAGAAAGAAGTTTTTGAAGCTTTGCGGTTGTATTATTGCTGTTTCCAAGGTGGTGGTATTAAAGACAGTAGTAGCAGCAGCAGAAGCAGCAGTAGCAGTAGTAGTAGCAGCAGCAGCAGCAGCAGTAGTAGTAGTAGTAGTAGTAGTAGTAGTAGTAGTAGTAGTAGTAGTAGTAGTAGTAGTAGTAGTAGTAGTAGTAGTAGTAGTAGTAGTAGTAGTAGTAGTAGTAGTAGTAGTAGTAGTAGTAGTAGTAGTAGTAGTAGTAGTAGTAGTAGTAGTAGTAGTAGTAATAGTAGTAGTAGTAGTAGTAGTAGTAGTAGTAGTAGTAGTAGTAGTAGTAGTAGTAGTAGTAGTAGTAGTAGTAGTAGTAGTAGTAGTAGTAGTAGTAGTAATGTAAAAGTGTTACAAAATTAATAAAAATAGATGGCTAATGCTGGAAAAGTCTAGATTTTGTTTATACACTGTATATAGATAAAGCATTGATCATCATTCAGGGTTAAATAAATAGGCATCTCTGAATTCCCGTAAAACTGTGCACCTTTAGGCACTTTTTTTGCGGGAATTCCTAACTTAATAATAAGCATTTAAGAGGATCTCTAAACAGATTAAGAAAGTGCATTATTATTTATTACCTTATTTGACACATTGTCATTTAAATAAAAAAAAAAAAGACAAACTCTTAATTTGTTCTTGTCTGACCTACCGCGGGTTATTCTACACACACACAGTCGTTGTTGTCGTAGAGGACGAGATGGTGGACATCTCCTGAGCAGCAGCGAAGCAAACTCTTATGGTCGATCCTCTGTTCTGGTCTGTCCTTACAGGTTGTCTGCCCTGACAGGCAGCCTGAAACATACAAGCACAATACAAGAAAGATCCGTTCAGAAATGGATGATATATAATAGCAAAGGTGTATGGAGAGTGATAGGTTTTGGCTGCAAGTTTTTGCTACTATAACATTGAGAGTGGTAGGTTTTGGCTGCAAGGGTGTACATTGAGAGTGGTAGGTTTTGGCTGCAAGGGTGTGCACAGAGAGTGTTAGGTTTTGGCTGCAAGAGTGTACATAGAGAGTGGTAGGTTTTGGTTAAAAGATGTACAGAGAGAGTGGTAGGTTTTGGCTGCAAGAGTGTACATAGAGAGTGGTAGGTTTTGGTTAAAAGATGTACAGAGAGAGTGGTAGGTTTTGGCTAAAGGGTGCACATAGAGAGTGGTAGGTTTTGGCTAAAGGGTGCACATAGAGAGTGGTAGGTTTTGGCTAAAGGCTGTACATAGAGAGTGGTAGCTTTTGGCTAAAGGCTGTACATAGAGAGTGGTAGGTTTTGGCTAAAGGGTGCACATAGAGAGTGGTAGGTTTTGGCTAAAGGCTGTACATAGAGAGTGGTAGGTTTTGGCTAAAGGGTGCACATAGAGAGTGGTAGGTTTTGGCTAAAGGCTGTACATAGAGAGTGGTAGGTTTTGGCTAAAGGGTGTACATAGAGAGTGGTAGGTTTTGGCTAAAGGCTGTACATAGAGAGTGGTAGGTTTTGGCTAAAGGGTGCACATAGAGAGTGGTAGGTTTTGGCTAAAGGCTGTATATAGAGAGTGGTAGGTTTTGGCTAAAGGGTGTACATAGAGAGTGGTAGGTTTTGGCTAAAGGCTGTACATAGAGAGTGGTAGGTTTCGGCTAAAGAGTGTACTTAGAGAGTAGTAGGTTTTGGCTGCAAGGGTGTACATAGAGAGCGGTAGGTTTTGGCTAAAGGCTGTACATAGAGAGTGGTAGGTTTTGGCTGCAAGGGTGTACATAGAGAGCGGTAGGTTTTGGCTAAAGGCTGTACATAGAGATTGGTAGGTTTTGGTTGAAAGGGTGTACATAGAGAGCGGTAGGTTTTGGCTAAAGGCTGTACATAGAGAGCGATAGATTTTGGCTGCAGGGGTGTACATAGGGAGTGGTAGGTTTTGGCTGCTGGGGTGTACATAGGGAGTGGTAGGTTTTGGCTGCAGGGGTGTACATAGGGAGCGGTAGGTTTTGGCTAAAGGGTGTACATAGGGAGCGGTAGGTTTTGGCTAAAGGGTGTACATAGAGAGTGGTAGGTTTTGGCTGCAGGGGTGTACATAGAGAGCGGTAGGTTTTGGCTAAAGGCTGTACATAGAGAGTGGTAGGTTTTGGCTGCAGGGGTGTGCATAGGGAGTGGTAGGTTTTGGCTGCAGGGGTGTGCATAGGGAGTGGTAGGTTTTGGCTGCAGGGGTGTGCATAGGGAGTGGTAGGTTTTGGCTACAGGGGTGTACATAGAGAGTGGTAGATTTTGGCTGCAGGGGTGTGCATAGGGAGTGATAGGTTTTTACTAGCAAACAAGGAGACTAGTTCTCGATATTCAGCTTCTGTTGTAGGTATCCTATCCTAAGAATGATCTACTTGCTTCTACTTACATGTAACAACTGCTTTTATTACTTCTCTTTAGAATCCATCGAAAGGTGTCATTAATGTTACAGTAAAATGACATAATTATAAGGACGTAAAATTCATTAAATTCTTATAGTTTTATGTTTTGGGAAAGTTCCTTATTTACTTTATTGGGTAGACGTTCAATTTGCTTTAATTTACTTTCAAAAGCAAGTAAAGAAACGACTTTCACCAGAATTGTTTCTTATGGGAACTTGAAATACAAATATAACCATTTACCATCATAAGGTATGAGTTTTGTTTACTTTTACTTCCAGTATACCCTGACAGTGATCGCTGTAAACACGAGTAAGTCTTAAGCAAGGGAGTGAATATTTGTTTTATAAAATCCGACAGATGATTTAGCATAATTTTGATCGACATTGACAGTTTGTTTTTTTCATTTCGTCTCGTGATATCAATACAACCTAGTATACACAAGTGTCAGAATTATTTTAGAGTTTGGGATTTTTGTACTGCCTCTTCTTTATAATTTTTGTGAAACTGCAAGACAGGTTTGCAAATTTTCTGGGAATTCATCATTTTCTCTTTCTATTTGTGTTCTATCCAAGAAAAATAATGATTCTTTAATGTCTTAATTGTTTTTACAGATCAACAGAGATTAGGCCAGCGTTTGAATAATTTGGAAAGGAATTGTTCGCGCTTCCACTGTTAAGTTTCGGCAGAGTTCATAATCGAGCAATAAGGTTATCGGTTGGCATTGTTGTCCTTAGACATTTCTTTACATAAGTGTATTGAAGAAAATTAGGCCCCATAAATTTACAAAAGTTGGTCATCTTGAAATTATGCATGTGATTTTTATACTTAAAATTATTAGGTAGATTTCAAAGAGAATTTTTGAAAGCCTGCGATGAAGCGATGACTGGTTTTATAAAATGGTTTTGGTGCGAAAAGAAAAACAAATTAAACAAATTTCAGTTACGTTCAGTCTCAATGGTTGCTCGCTGATGTTTGAAAGGCTCTAATGTTGAAGATCGTGAAAGTATTTTAAGATATCTTTTCGGACCAAAACCATTTCGTTATGTTGAAGATCGTGAAAGTATTTCAATAAATGTTTTCGGACCAAAACCATTTCGTTATGTTTAAGATCCTGAAAGTATTTCAAGATATCTTTTCGGACCAAAACCATTTCGTTATGTTTGAGATCTTGAAAGTATTTCAAGATATCTTTTCGGACCAAAACCATTAATTTTCGTTATGTTTTAGATCGTGAAAGTATTTCAAGATATCTTTTCTGACCAAAACCAGTTCGTTATTTTTAAGATCTTGAAAGTAGTTCGAGCCAACTGGTAGCCTTAATACGTACCATAATCAGCGTTAACAGCCACGAACAAAAGGGCCATGGTCAAACAGAGGACAAGAACAGCCTTCATGATGACTCTGGGTTTATTTTCTGGAAAATTTTAGATAAGGAGAAGGAAGTCTCTCTTGAAACAAGCAATATTTCATACAGCATGTCAGTATAGAAAATACTTTTTTATTGATACAATGAGCTTAAATTCTTCCATTGCTTTGATTCCGAATTTTTCCATGTGAGATATTGCCTCACTGGGGACAAATTTTACTTCTCTTCGGAGAGATAAAGTTACAGAGAGATGGAGAGAGAGAGAAGTACAAAGTAGAAACGAGAGGGAGGATAGATGCCTCCTGAGTGGACGAGGAAAATTATAGAGGGGAAACGCAAAAGGAAAAAAAAACAGAAAGAAATGGAGAAAATTTAAGACAGGAAAAACCAAGAGGACTATACAGATTGACAGCAAAAGACAAATAAGAGAGAAACTGTCATAAAGAGCACTGCACTAAAGAGAGAGAGAGAGAGAGAGAGAGAGAGAGAGAGAGAGAGAGAGAGAGAGAGAGAGAGAGAGTGAGAGGGAGAGAGAGAAAGAGTGAGAGAGGGAGAGAGAGAGTGACAGATATTCATAAGACTAAGGGAGATGAAATATCATTATAAAAAGAAGAAATAAGCGATAAATCGGAAGATAATACGGTAAACACAGTGAGAGGAAAATTGGTAAACGGAAGAGAGAGAGAGAGAGAGAGAGAGAGAGAGAGAGAGAGAGAGAGAGAGAGAGAGAGAGAGAGAGAGAGAGAGAGAGAGAGAGAGAGAGAGAGCGAGAGAGCGAGAGAGAATGATGAAAGATCAAGAAAGTGTGGTTAGGAATTAGACCTGACTATACTTACCTCAACGTGCAACAAATTAGACGATGTCGTCAAGATATGAAGACTAGGTTTGAAATGTCCGCCTTTTATTTACTTCGCTTAATTCATTATCACGTATGTCGGCCAAGCTTAATTAAAATTGATACATGTTCTTTTAATTGTCAACGATTACACGTTACAGGAAGTATTAGCTGAACACGGTGCTCAGTCTCATTGGATAATTCCAGATAAAAAGATAGCGAGTGCAAAACATTCTGATGTGATGTAATTGTATCTATGGTGTAAGCATAAAAAATACTTCGGAATTGGGATTGGCAGGTGCAGCAACTTGCCTCGGAAATTAATCAAGATAAACAAAACGATTGTTTAACGAGTAGTATATGATAAGGGTATCAAAGATCATCACGCACGAACTGGCATCTTGCGACATGTAAAGTGCTGTGATTGTGGCGAGCATTTTTTTTATATGAAACTTAGAATAGATCTAAGGGAGGTGACGAGGGCTGTACGAAATCCAACATTAGTGTCACATCCCAGCTGACTCAGCTTCAATCATCCGTGGAGCAAAGTTAATTTTGATCCGAGTACATGTTCGTCATAACCTTAATGTTGGACACAGTCTCAGCACAGTGCTTTGTGCTTTGTCGTGATACAGTTATAAGATATTTTGGTGTCACATTTGTCTGATTCCCTCTTGATTATAGTTATGAGGCCCATAGAGTCGTAATAGTAGTAGTAGTAGTAGTAGTAGTAGTAGTAGTAGTAGTAGTAGTAGTAGTAGTAGTAGTAGTAGTAGTAGTAGTAGTAGTAGTAGTAGTAGTAGTAGTAGTAGTAGTAGTAGTAGTAGTAGTAGTCGTAGTAGTAGTAGTAGTAGTAGTAGTAGTCGTAGTAGTCGTAGTAGTCGTAGTAGTAGTAGTAGTAGTAGTAGTAGTAGTAGTAGTAGTAGTAGTTGTCGTCGTCGTCGTCGTCGTCGTCGTAGTAGTAGTAGTAGTAGTAGTAGTAGTAGTAGTAGTAGTAGTAGTAGTAGTAGTAGTAGTAGTAGTAGTAGTAGTAGTAGTAGTAGTAGTAGTAGTAGTAGTAGTAGTAGTAGTAGTAGTAGTAGTAGTAGTAGTGGTAGTAGATCACACGTTCCATGGAGTATTTGCTGAACAGGATGCAGAATTACATAATATAATTTCAGATTAATTTAGCGGGTGGAAAATATCCTGATGTGATGTAACTCTTTCTATGCCATAAGCAAAATTGTATCTCAAAATTGAGAGGCATTAAATTTGGCAATGAAATCAATCAACAGAATCACCACACATCGACTGGTATCATGTAGTGTATATTGAAGGTGACTTGAAGTGATTGTCACGAGCGTCTCTATTATAAAAGCCAACTGTGATATCAGTCTCCGCTGTCTCCTCTAAAACCACTCAATACAGTGATGACGTTTGCTGAATTTTAATCTGCCAAGATCAGTATCCCACGTGGTACATAACAAAAAAATGAAGAAAAGTTATGGATTTAGGCTAAAAAATTCTCTTGAAAGTTCATTTTATTTTTGTTGTAATTCATCAGAGATTTTTGCCGATTTTGTTGAGGTGTGACACGTAACATTTTAAAGACTGTTCTCAGCGGTTTACAAATTTCAAAGCGAATGACGCTTTTAAAATAAATAATTTGTACTTTGAAATTAAAAAAAAATATTAATAACCACCCATGTTAATTTACTTTAATATAGTGATTAACTGAAAAGAATGACGCTTTTAAAATAAATAATTTGTACTTTGAAATTAAAAAAAAAAAACATTAATAACCACCTTTGTTAATTTACTTTAATCGAGTGATTAACTGAGAAGAAATGAAATGAACTTTGACCTCCTCTATGTAAAGACAAAAGAGTCCTGGACAACATGCCGGTCTCGGCAGGAGAGAAGTAGTGGTGTGGTTGGTCAATATTGTAAGGACAATAATAAAAGTGTAGTCATCGTTGCCTTCTCTTCCGGAGCGGTGGTTCGGATGTAAAGACCACTTCAGCTTCTTTTGCACGAGTTTTGTACTTCTACTAAGGTTTGTTGTTGTTGTTGTTGTTGTTGTTGTTGTTGTTGTTGTTGTTGTTGTTGTTGTTGTTGTTGTTGTTGCTGTTGTTGCTGTTGCTTTATGTTGTTTTTGTTATAAGATTCAAGTTAAGCTATTTTTATTTATGTTTCACTCTTACTTTGTCTTGCATGAGTTATACAGATTGTGAGTAGATTTGAAACAATGATAAGCTTCAGCGATAAAGTTTTAAAATCCGGAGCCTTGTTGTTGTTTTTTTCTGTAATATTGCCTGAGCACCTGCACGTTTTAACTTTGTATTCGAGAGAACTTTTTTCACAACATCAGGTAGAATACTATACTGTATCTGTAATGGGTAGAGCACTATACTGTATCTGTAATGGGTAGAGCACTATACTGTATCTGTAATGGGTAGAGCACTATACTGTATCTGTAATGGGTAGAGCACTATACTGTATCTGTAATGGACTGAGCACTATACTGTATCTGTAATGGGTAGAGCACTATACTGTATCTGTAATGGGTAGAGCACTATACTGTATCTGTAATGGGTAGAGCACTATACTGTATCTGTAATGGGTAGAGCACTATACTGTATCTGTAATGGGTAGAGCACTATACTGTATCTGTAATGGGATGAGCACTATACTGTATCTGTAATGGGATGAGCACTATACTGTATCTGTAATGGGATGAGCACTATACTGTATCTGTAATGGGATGAGCACTATACTGTATCTGTAATGGGTAGAGCACTATACTGTATCTGTAATGGGTAGAGCACTATACTGTATCTGTAATGGGTAGAGCACTATACTGTATCTGTAATGGGATGAGCACTATACTGTATCTGTAATGGGATGAGCACTATACTGTATCTGTATGGGATGAGCACTATACTATATCTGTAATGGGATGAGCACTATACTGTATCTGTAATGGGTAGAGCACTATACTGTATCTGCAATGGGTCATCCGAACCACATTATGGTTTCGCTGGAGAGATAAACTGAAGAGAGGGCTGCTGATTGCACCCAAATTTAGTTGACGTTTTGCTTGTGATCTCTCCTTCATTTAAAGAAAGTTTTGATGACAATGTAAAAAGAATTCCAATGTCTCAAGATACTAAATATTTTAAAACTGTGCTAGTTCTAGAGGATATATATATATATATATATATGGAAGGTATAATTAAGTCGATTTTTTTTGTGAAGTTAGCATTTTTTTCTATGTAGTTGTATATCCCACCAGTTCATTTGAACTGTTGACTATGCTTGTGTTTTGTTTTTTTTTTAGTTTTGTTTTTTTTGTTTTGGAGTTTTTTGGGGGTTTTTTTGTTGCTTTTGTTTTAAATAAAAATTAGGATAGATCTAAGGGAGGTGATTGGGGAACGAGGGCCGCACGAGATCCAACACTAGAGTCACATCCCAGCTGACTCAGCTTCAATCAACCGTGGAGCAAAGTCAGTTTTTTTATCCTGGGTTTATCACCCGCAGCTGTTCCCGAGTACAGTTTCCTCATAACTTTAATGTTGGACACAAGGAGTCACCACAGTCCATGATCTGTGCTTTCTCTAGATACAGTTACAATATTTTTGGGGTTATCCTTGAACAATCATAATCAATATTTCATATTACATACAATGTTCCGACCTTAATCGTGTATGGATTTAAAAACGTGTATGTCGGTCAGAAAAGAGTGCAAATTTATCGAAATTGTAGAATATAATTATGATGTAAAGACGGTATTTGAAACAGGATGTAACGAGGAGAAATTAGACAAAATATATAATATATATGGTTATACAAGCAGGATAATATTGTGTATAATACCTTGCAAGTTATACATTTCTGTCTTCTTGTCAGTCTATCTATCTTTTTATTTTTACCTCTCTCTCTCTCTCTCTCTCTCTCTCTCTCTCTCTCTCTCTCTCTCTCTCTCTCTCTCTCTCTCTCTCTCTCTCTCTCTCTCTCTCTATCTATCTATCTATTTATCTATCTATCTATCTATCTCTCTATCTATCTATCTATCTATCTATCTCTATGTCTATCTATCTCTCTCTCTCTCTCTCTCTCTTTTCCCGGTTTTTTTTAATCTCTTCGCTCTCTTCATTTTATCCTTCTTACTTTCTCTCCATCGTTCTGTCTCTTTGTTTTTTCCTTATTTCTTTTTGTATCTCAGCCTCTATCTATCTATTTTTTTTTAAATTACTTTCTCCATGTTACATAATTATGGATGAATGGTCGCACAGCCAATGCTTGGAGCAGCGGCTGAAATTAGTAATAAGATTGATACGTGGAGTCGACTGCTCCTTTGATTGTTTTTACGTTGCCAAAGTTTGCTGAAGAATCGTTTACTGAAACGATTACTTCCCGTCATGCCAAGGATGAGATTCGGCGCCACCACCAGAACAATGACCCTCTCTTTTCCGGTAAATTCGCGTTTCTATTTTTATCTATTCCCTTTACAAACAGCCCACATGAGTGTCTCTGATCGAACTTTAGTTTATTTCCTGTATCATCACAGTGGACTTCAGCAGTGAAAAAAAGTGCACACCCTAAAACAGCGGCCATGAGGTTAGGAAGTTTTAGATAATAGACGCTCTGACAAGAGTAAATTGCCTCTAATATTGATCTTATCCCGTACCTCACTTCCTTCCTTCTTTCTCGTTCTCGTTGTCTCTCCATCTCTACCTCTCTCCTCCTTATACTCATTTCTTTATGCAACGTTTACCTTCCTTAAACAGATATCAAACATTTACTGAACCAATCGGCTTTGAAAGAGGCGGCGCACAGACACTCAAGAGATATCTGGAGCTCAAATTCTGATTCTGTAGTAATGAGGTGACGGTACCCGTGTATAGATGGAAATACTTAATTATGCCAATGTCTAATTAAGTTTCATTTGTGTTAGATTTGGATGGCTAAGTTTCTGATGTAATAAACATTTGAAAGGATGATTTTTTAAGCCACAGTGTTCACGTAAAGAACAACGTGTGAACTGTAAATTCTGGTTTTAAATGTCTCATAAAAATGTTTAAAAGTAAGCAGTGTTTGCTGCAGGAATAATTATTGTTTGCAGTAAAATGTTGCTCTATTAATTATTCTTCCATCGATCGTATCAATTATTTCGACACATCAATTATTGCAACTGTTCTTTTACCAGCTTCCTGATCGATTACTTTTTCATGATGTATATTTCTTTGTATAGTTGTCTCGCAATGCGGATTATAAAAACACTTCCTCAATTTATATCGCATTCCGCAAGTATGGCAGGCCGAATTTACGCCTCTTACTTAACACACATTTTATTTTTATTGTTGTTTTGGGTCCACTATCTTGATCAGAAGAATGGTATATTTCTATCGAGTTTGATTTTCACTTCAAAACTGAATTTTTTTTTAAATCTTTTTCAAGAGGCTCTTTCTATATAAATGTATGTGTCACAGGCTTTTAAATCGTAACGCAAAAAAATAAGTATTTGCTTTGGAAATGTCTTTTTTAAACTCGCTTGTTGTATTAGGTCTGGCTTTTTCGACCAAAAAAAATCAGCGAATATGGGCATACCGCAGGTCGAGGCTTGGTAAACGTTGCAGAAAATAACTTAAACCTCTCCTCACTGAGCGGACAGCATTTTCAACTAAATTGAATCAGTGCGTGACAGTCAACGCTAATCGATTCCATTTTGCGATGTGTCAAACGATGTCTTCTAGGCGCTCAATGACATTACAGTGCAGTAAAGCCAATAACAAGCTCTTTTCGGATTTTTTTAAAAATAATCTCCTTATCGTATTGGATTTTCTTAGCCTATCCGAGCAAAAAAACGAGTTCCTTTTTTATTTTTCTGCCTTTTTTTAAGAAATAATATAATATTTTGAAATAAAAAATAGTATGTATCAGATCTGTAAAAAATATTTCTAGATATAGTTTCTGGACCAATGCTTACAGTTTTTGAAACATCATCTTTTGTTTATATTATATTTTAAAGCAATTCACAGTTTGACTATAATATATAAAATGCTTTGAAAAACTGCATTTTTAGATTTTGAAAGTGTAGCAAATGATTACGAAAATTAAAAAGTTATTTGAAAGGTATCTATGTGTTTGTCTGTATGTGTGTACTTTCGGGAACGTAACAAATGATTACGAAAATTCATAAGTTCTTTGAAAAGTATGTTTGTGATTGTCTGTATGTGTGTACTTTTGGAAACGTAATAAATGATTACGAAAATTCAAAAGTTATTTGAAAGGTATGTTTGTGATTGTCTGTATGTGTGTACTTTTGGAAAAGTAATAAATGATTACGAAAATTCAAAAGTTATTTGAAAGGTATCTTTGTGCTTGTCTGTATGTGTGTACTTTTGGAAACGTAACAAATGATTACGAAAATTCAAAAGTTATTTGAAAGGTATATTTGTGCTTGTCTGTATATGTGTACTTTTGGAAACGTAACAAATGATTACGAAAATTCAAAAGTTATTTGAAAGGTATCTTTGTGCTTGTCTGTATGTGTGTACTTGAAAATCGTGTCTAATGGTTTTTTTTTTCTAAGCTTTTGACTCGCAGCAGATCAAGTTGCAAGGAAGCCTTTTATTATCTATAAAGTCATAGAAAAACCCCATTTTTAATGTTATCTCCTCTGAAAGTTTTTCCACTGCTAAATCTTCAATATCCTTTTAAAAAAAAACTCTCAAACATAATTTCTACACTGTTTCTTTGTTGTTGGTTTTTTCGTAACTTTCTATTAGTCTTATACGGAGGGAACTTCCCATGAAAGCATTGTCGTACGCTTTCCTTGTCTCCCTTCTATCTCCTTGGCTCTCTCTCTCTCTCTCACTCTCTCTCCTTCTCTTTCTATCTCTCTTTCCCTGCCTCTCTTTCTCCCTTCTCTATCTGTATCTATTTTTTTCTTTTCATTATTGTGTATTTCCTTCTTTGTTTGTCCCCTTTCAATCTCTCACATTCCTGCCTTTCATCCTTCATTTATCTCTCTCTCTGTGCTCTCTCTCTCTCTCTCTCTCTCTCTCTCTCTCTCTCTCTCTCTCTCTCTCTCTCTCTCTCTCTCTCTTCCACAAACATCCATCCTTCGCCAATTGACTTGAGGCTATGACGAGAAAATTGAAATTCCCACTCAGAAATAATTTCCACCATGTATCGCTAATGGTCTACTCAGAGTCCCTAATAGACAACTCTGCCTCAACGCTTCTCAATCTCCTCTAACAATTTTGCTCTCCCTCCATTTACGCCTTCAATTTTCCCTCCCTCATGTTCTTTTCCTTCTCTCGATCTTCTCCTTTTCTCTCTTTCTCTCTACATTTCTCTCTTTATGTTTTTCTCTGCTCTTCATCTCACTATCCCTGACTATATTTATTTATGTGTGGTTCTCTTTTTCTTTTCTTTTTTCTCTCTCTCTCTCTTCATTTGTATTTTTTCCCTTTCTCTATTCCTCCCGCTCTTTATTTATCTTTTCTGTCCATTTCATATTTATCTCAGGTTTGTTAAATCGCCTCTCTTATCTTCAATCTATTTAACCCATCGTTTCTCCTCATAACTGCTTCTTTCTTTCCATGTATCTTCATCCCATCTCTCTTTGCTCTTTCTATATAGTCAAATTCCGTATGATCTCTCTCCTCCTCCTACTCTTTTCTTCTTCTCTTTCTCCTTCTCCTTCTTCTTCTTCTTCTTCTTCTTCTTCTTCTTCTTCTTCTTCTTCTTCTTCTTCTTCTTCTTCTTCTTCTTCTTCTTCTTCTTCTTCTTCTCCTTCTTCTTCTTCTTCTTCTTCTTCTTCTTCTTCTTCTTCTTCTTCTTCTTCTTCTTCTTCTTCTTCTTCTTCTTCTTCTTCTTCTTCTAATTCTTCTTCTTCTTCTTCTTCTTCTTCTTCTTCTTCTTCTTCTTCTTCTTCTTCTTCTTCTTCTTCTTCTTCTTCTTCTTCTTCTTCTTCTTCTTCTTCTTCTTCTTCTTCTTCTTCTTCTTCTTCTTCTTCTTCTTCTTCTTCTTCTTCTTCTTCTTCTTCTTCTTCTTCTTCTTCTTCTTCTTCTTCTTCTTCTTCTTCTTCTTCTTCTTCTTCTTCTTCTTCTTCTTCTTCTTCTTCTTCTTCTTCTTCTTCTTCTTCTCTGTTTCTCTTTCTGTCAATCCTTATCCATCTCCCAGCCACAAGATAATCTCCATAAACACTGTCCTCAGAATAATTGCATTTCCATATCTCCGGGCGATACTTGATGACAAACTTCTCAAAGCCAGTGAGGGGAAAATGAAGTCATTTCCCTGGAGAGAAATCAAGTTAGTTTGTCATTATCTCTTAAAATAGACGTCATGATGAAGGGAAAACTATTTTGGCTCCTAAATATGTCTCTGTGCTATCAGCAGTATAATACTGATGCCCTCGGAAAATTAAAAAGAAACATACAATATCTCTTGAGGTGGTCAGTGCAACATGCTATAATGGGTTCCCATGAACTTTTTTAGCAGCTTTAACTATTTGAACTGCATTAATTTTTAGATTTTATGGAAGCTAAGTTCTGACTAATTTTTTAAAAAATCCTCTTTTTATGAGGTCTTCGGAATGCTTACAGATGTATAACTGCGCGGGACTACATGTTGCAATTTTAAATTGCTCAAGTTTATTTTTCCAAAAGGAAGGGAAAAAAAAAACAATGATAATTTCTTCACGGAAATTTTAGACTCAATGCATTGCCAACAATGCGTTTCCAACCAACACTATTTATTAAATTTAAATTCGGTGTTTGAGTTATAATATTTCTTTGCGCAAATTCTCTAGTACCAATATTAGCGGGGCTAGCAGTAAGTAGAGGTTTTAAATGATTAATTCGGTTCTCTTTTTTTTTTACTTCGAATTTCCTTTCATCATGTTTATAAATAGGGTTTCTTTGCTCATTTGTTTCACGTTTTTTTTCTTTAAAGTTCAATATGTGCATTTTTACTTTTTATTTAACTTTTCATTATTTATTCCGGCTGCCCCTTCTTACCTTCCTGTCACTCCACCTAAAGCAAAATTATACCTCAACGACCTACTTCCTTTTTCTTCGGAAATGTTTTCATGAGTCGAGTGTAATCATCCAACCTAAATATGATTTTTAAAACTTTTCCGACATGCTTATAACATCCCCATTCTCTCTCTCCCCCTTTCCTCTCTCTCTCTCTCTCTCTCTCTCTCTCTCTCTCTCTCTCTCTCTCTCTCTCTCTCTCTCTCTCTCTCTCTCTCTCTCTCTTTCTCCATCTTTCTCTCTATCTCTCTCTTTCTTTATCTTTCCTTTTCTCTCTCCTCCCTCC